>VKOC01046965.1:0-53881 GCA_009364415.1 Spea multiplicata
CTGTAACAATTCAAGATCTCTGCGACAGCTCTTGCAATATAAAAAGTTTTCCAGCAACAACTAGAGAACGCTGCAAGCCGCCATCTTGCCTAAAGCTTTCCTAAACAATTGAATATTTCTGCAATCCACCATCTTGGCACAAACTCCTGCAATACATATATAGATATTCAACAACAGTTGGACTACTCAACCAGATTGATTAATCCATGCTTTGTCCTATTATGCATTTTTTCCTGTATACATGCCAAATATGTATTTTGAGGACATTGTTTCTTTTGCGCCCATTGTTGTCAAACTTTTAAATGAACAATCACTTTCCTTCATAGTACCCTGCCCTCTGGACTCCTACAGCCATAACTCATCTCCTCTTTTATTTTAAAAGTCATCTTTCTCTCCTGTAACAACTCAAGATCTCTGCAAGCTACCATCATGACGCAAACTCTGCAAATCCCTTTGTGGATGGATAAATACAAATCTCAAATCCACTTCCTTTAAATCCTGGGATATACATTCTAATACATTATTTTATTACATATACACTCTATACATTAGCAAATTAGTATAGATTAAGGAGATACCAAAACTAAAAGTTTTTTCTAGCTTAGAGTAACTTACCTGAACAAGGTCGTTAGTAGCCAAGTGTTCTTCTAGACATTCAGTTCCTGTATTATCCGCATCTATAAGATTGGTTACGGGAACATTTTGAGTTGGTTTAATGAAAGTAAAGTCACTTTCACTTGATTCCAGAGCCACACAAACATTGTATGAATATGGTAAAGGCAAAGTTCCATTGGTATATTGAGAAATCATCCTGGGATCAACTTGAGAATACAAATTTGTACTGAGGGACCCAAATGATGAAGGAGGTTTTAGTTCTTTGCATTTCGATAAAACTGCCAACATAATAGTTATTACGAAAAATAGTGAAATGATCACCAGAGCTATTACTAAATACATTGGCAAATTAGTTTTTGTTTCTTCACTGTTGAATTGATTGTTGAGATTTGGAAGAACCTGTTGAAAATTATCTGTGACAATGAAGCTTAAAGTCACGGTTGCTGAAAGACAGGGATCTCCATTGTCTTTTACCATAACCACTACCCCATGATTCAAAACATCTTTTTCTTGAAAGGCACGTGATGTCCTGATCTCCCCTGTCTGCTGACTAATGCTAAAGGGGCATAGCTCTGATACCCTTATGAAATGATACGAAAGCCAAGAATTGTGTCCAGAGTCGGCATCCACCGCAACAATCTTAGTTATCAAAGAACCTTGATCTGAGGCCAAAGAAACCATTTCAAACAAAGCTGATCCACTGCTTTCGGGAGAAGGGTATAATATTTTTGGTGCATTATCATTCTGATCCACTATATGAATTATTAATGTTACATTGCTACTTAGATTTGGAGACCCATTATCTGTAGCAGTAACTTCAATAACAAATTCTTTGTGTTGCTCAAAATCAAATGATCGTTGAGCGTAGAGAACACCGGTCTCAATATTAATGGCAAAATAAGAGGATATCGGGAAATCTTCTGTATTTGAATTGGAAATAAAATATAAAACTTTTGCGTTGTCTCCAGTATCTAGGTCTGAAGCCTGAATACTGAATATTGATGCGCCTGGTAAATTATTTTCTGGCACATAAGCAAAATATGAAGATTTCATAAATACTGGAGGATTATCGTTGATATCTGATATTTCCAATCTAATAACTTTCTTACTGGAAAGCGAAGGAGATCCTCTGTCAGTTGCTAGAACTATAATATTATAATTAGATATTTTCTCCCGGTCCAATGCACTTTTTGTCACAATTCTGTAAAAATTGTCTGAAGATAATAATAGATCAAAGGGAACTTCTTCCTGGATTTGACAGTCAACATCCCCATTTTCTCCAGAGTCCTGGTCATGAACTTCAATCAGTGCTATCACTGTGCCTGGCAGAGAATCTTCAGAGATGGGTGATGATAACAAAGTAATTGATATTTCAGGAACATTGTCATTTTCATCTAATAGCTCAATTAAGATCTTCGAATGGGCAACTAGGCCACCGCCATCCTTTGCTTGTACAGTCATTTCATAACTATTTGTCATCTCAAAATCTAATTGTCTTGTAGTCTTGATTTCCCCTGTTATAGAATTGATACTAAACACACCTATATCAAGCATATCCCCCGAGGTTTTGCTAAATGAATATATGATTTCTGCATTGGTTCCTTCATCTTTGTCAGTTGCACTTAAATGAAGCACAGTCTGATTAGTTGGTGTATTTTCACTTATAGTCACTTTATATACCTCTTGACCAAATATAGGAAAATTATCATTTCCATCAATAATTGTGATCTTAATTGAAGCAGTACCTGATCTAATAGGATTTCCCCCATCCAGGGCTGTTAAAACTAATTCATGGTACGGTTGTGTCTCACGGTCTAAAGGTTTCTCTAAAACAAGTTCTGGATATTTACTGCCATCAGATGTGGTCTTTTCACTCAGTGAAAAATACTGATTATCATTAAGCTTGTATGTTTGCACAGAATTAACGCCAATATCTGTATCTTCTGCATTTGCTAAAACAAATCGTGTTCCTGGTAAACTAAATTCAATAATTTCTAGATTGATGCTGTCATGAAAAAACCTGGGGGAATTATCATTTATGTCTTGTATTTCAATGCTGACCCTGAAAATATTTACAGGATTAGCAACCACCAAATCAAAGGTTAGAAAGCAGGTAGCTGATCTTCCACACATTGTATCCCTATCTATTCTGTCTTTAATATGCAAGTTTCCATCTTTTAAATTTATAGAAAAATATTTCTCTGATATACGTGAAACAATGTGAAATTTCCTATCTGCAAGCTGATTAATATCTAGTCCAAGGTCTTCTGCAATATTTGCTATAACAGAGTCTTTTCTTATTTCTTCATCAATGGTATAATGAAGCTGGCCAGAAACTGAATAACAAAGAAAATAAAATATTACTTGCCACCTGGTTCCTTTGCATGCCTGTGTTTTCATTGCAGCCATTCTCAATGTTTAAAATCTCCTAGTTTCCTTTCAGATGTGCAGAGATTGTATTGTGGCTAACAGAAGAAAACAAACATCTTTTCCAGATATGATGTGTTCTCTTTGGAGAAGAATCCAAAAATGTCTGTTTTTCTTCTTGCTAATCTGCAGTATGTTTGTTATTGATGGAATCACCAATGGTTCTTCAATTCTACAATCTTCTCCTTATTGGTGAACAGCGGCACCCAGAGGCAGAAATGAGGAACTTCGTGTACTATATTTTAGGTATGCAAACTGTTTTGACAAATGTTTAACACAAATAAAAATAATGGAATGTGTCAAATCTTCTGGAGCAAGAATAATAAACATATTCATGGTTTTATTGTTCTTCTCAAAGCAATGCGAATATTACCATACACTAACAGGCAAATACCTTGTAAAGAAATACCTACTAATATATCTATTACAAAGAAATCTAAATATTACCACTAGATCAGATTGATGAAATTGAAATGTTTAGAACATTGACGCTTTGTCTTCATCATTGATAGAAATGGATAAATATTTAATATAGCTATAAATGCATATTTTTTATCATTCTAGTTGCTCTTCCTTTTTTAAGTACATTTTCCCAAACTTGCACTGCTATATACTATTTTGCTATTGCTTCATACCAACTAACTGCATAAAAAGTCATAACTTTATTCAATTCATGAATAAATGTATCTTTACATAGTTACTGGGTGCTATGATTTTTCTCTTAAGATTTTAATAGAATTACAAGTTTGGTTTAGTAGTAAGCTTTATTCTTATTGTGACGGCCCAGGGTTAATCGGTGCCGTCTGTAATAGTTATTGTTTGTGTATATTTTCCAGTATATGTTGTAATTATGGTGTGTGCTTTTGTTCCCCTCGTATGCTACCCTGTCCAGGTGCCACATGCCCTGCCCCCATCCCCCCTTACACAGACTACAATAGAGAACCCCTACTGGGCTGAGTGAAGAACCGTGTGTGTCTATTGGATGTAATTCCCTTGTGTGGCTATTGGATGAAATTCAATCCCTTGTACTGGTTAAATACCACTGTGTCTCAAAATAAAGAGAGTTCTGTTTTAACCTCAAAGCATGAAGTCCTGTCTCATGATTGAGGGAAGTGCTGGTCTGTGACTGCTTTCTTCGGACAGCCACAGTGTGTACGCTTACTGGGAGAGGGAAGGAGCTGACGGGCGGATGTGTCCAGTCTTGGGCACAGGTCGATCCGTCACATAGGTGGCAAGCGGTGGGACGTACTCCTACCAGACCGGAGGGGACCAAAGCAACTAGCCGCAGAACAAAGTTGTACACTGGCGAGGAAGAGCCAAACGGATCCACAGATGCAGTGGATTGAACAGTCACTGGGATGCGGGGTGACTTGGAAGGAGTCGAGACTTGGAGTTTGAGAGACGGACCCGAGCCCGGCTCGTGAAAAGCGGCTCGAGAAAAGTTGAGCGCCCACCAAGGTACACATATGCCCACCCTAGAACAACGAGCCAGGGGCCAGGTGAATGGGAGGTTCTATTTGTTCAGGGGACCTGCGTCTCCAGGTGAGGTTGCGGAGCTAGAGAGGCTGGTCTGACAAGAGATTGGGCTTGAAGAGGAGTACCGAGCCGTATACTGGGAAGCCCGAGGCCCACAGCGAAAATCCAGAAAGCCCCATTCTCCAGAAGGGATGGATGTTGGCGGGCCCTTTGTGGCAACATGGACCGATGGTGGGACATTAGTGACAAGCGCCGGAGAGCCCTGCCGCCCACTGCAACAAGTGAACGCAGCCAAGACCTTGAGGGACTAGTAGACAGAGAATGGTGCCTCGAGGCAGAATACTTGGCGCTGTTCAAGCATTATCTATATATCAATATTAATGCATGCTCATTGAATTATTTATAGTCTAGAAAAAATAGATTATTAAAGCATTCCATTTATACAAGCCATTACCTAAAGTAAGTTAAATATGTACTTATTGAAAGAGGTAAACATTGGGGTAAGTTTAGTTTAGTATCTTTTGTTTAACAAACTACATGCACACTATTGATTAGACCTGATAACAAATCTTGTTGAACTATATCACACTGAGAAAAAATATACTATATTAGCTGTTTTATAACTTTTGTCACATGTTTCGTCAACCAGGATTCTCTGTTCCTGTGTTTAGTGTACCTACAAATATTATATACTTTTTCAGGACAATTAGGAACTTGTTTGAAATTACAAATTATAACGACAAAATTGACAAAAATTGAAAACAAAAAACCTGGATAAAAACTGCAGAATAGGTGCCACTTCTGAAAAATAACTCCACTGCCACTTATGTTGAGCAACATTCATTGTAGATGCTTTTGGCAGTGGACAGGGGTCAGCATGTGCACCCTGACTGGTCTGTAGCTACGCAGCACCATCCGCAACAAACTGCTATGCACTGTGTGTTCTTTCTAACAGAACCAGCATTAACGGTTACAGCAATTTGAGCTACAGTAGTTTGTTGGATTTGACCACACAGGCCAGCCTTCGCCCCCATGTACATCAATGAGAATTGGTCACCCTGTCGTTGGTTCACCGTTGCAGACCAGGAACACCCCACAAGAGCTGCAGTTTTGGAAATGCTCTGACTGTCATCTAGCCATCACAATTTGGCCCTTGTCAAAGTCGCTCAGTTCCTTACGTCTCTCTGTTTCATGTATTTTTTTCTACATCTTCTTTTTTCTCTCTTCTTACTTCATCTACATCTCTGCTGACATAACCTCCCAGCAAACTTCTGCCAAAATGACCAAGCTTCTGGTAACGTCCTCTCCCCTGATTGAAGAATCAAGGAGTGGGCATCAATGGAAGCTCCACAATTTTTCACATGAGGAAACTTCTGGTGACATGCTCTCCACTGTTTGGAGGAACAGGGGAAGAAGATGACACTGGAAGCTTTACCATATAAAAAAGGTAAGAGAGAAAGGAGAAGAAAAAGATTTGAGATACATAATTGGGGCTGCAACACACAGAAGTTGAAATGATTGGCAGAGAAGGTAGAGAGACATTCAGAGAGCATGAGAGAGAGTGAACGAAAATGAGAGTGTGAGACGGGCAATGTCTTTCTTTCCCGAATTTAAAAAGGCCCCTGATTTTCATCCGAAACAAACAGGCAGGAAACGGAATCTGTTGTCCGAAAGTGAATTACCAAAAGAATCGAAAAATTAGTCTGAAACATTTTTGGCCCATTTGCGCATGACTAATAGCCACACAAAAAGTCAAAAACTCTAGTCATTTGAGCATAGGGAAAGGTGTCAACCGATTAACAATGTGGGTGTTCTCTTGGTCACAATACAGAAGTACCCATTTTCCAAGCTGTGTAACAAATCCCAGCAAGCCACACAGCTGAATGGAATGGATATACCTTTCTCAGAGAAAATGTGGTCTTAAAACTTAAAGACTCAACATGACTCAATTTCTTTTACATTGCTTGTTCATGAAAACCGTTTTACCTAACATTCACCTATAGATTGTAATTGGAAATTATTCTAGCCTAGGTGCATGAATAATTATAATTTTAATAAAGACAGGAGGCGAGTATTTTGCATATCTTCCTTTACTCCTCACAGTAGCAGCAAAGAAAGAGTTAACAAGATAAGTTGAAAACAACCAATCGCATAACAGCACGTCTGAGGTATAAGAACCCCTAAACCATCCTCCTCTTCCTCTTTCGACGCTGTGAACCGGACTGAAGAAAAACGTCCTCCAACAGATCAGCAGCGTAGAACCGACCAGAAACGGCAAACGGAACCGGAACCAGGATCAACATCCACCAGGGACCATCAGAGCCACACCGAATTCAGCCAACGGAGCTCAAAAACGGACAGCCAAGTCACGAACCAGCCCAAAGGGCATCACGCTGAAACAAAAAGAGAAGCCATAACAGGACCAGATTCTCTCAGACATGTGAAAAACCCACATAAATACGGACCCGGATAAAATAAAATTCAACATCCTGAACATAATATAGTAGAAAAACTTATAAGTAATAAGAGTCATGAAACCAAACTTACCCAATACGGGAGGGGCCGGGAGGGAAAATACTCGCCTCCTGTCTTTATTAAAATTATAATTATTCGTGCACCTAGGCTAGAATAATTTCCAATTTTAAGGCAAGACAGGAGGCTTCCTATTTTGCATTTTTAACACCAGAAACCAATGCCACTGCCGCAGAGGAGACCGGGCGAAAGTAAAATTCCCGAAAGGTGGAGGCTCGGGACCAATCCGCCGCCTTGAGAATATCAGCCAAGGCAGCCCCGGACCTAAAGGCGCACGACGCCGCCGCCCCCCGGACTGAATGCGCCCCGAAGCTAGCATCAACCCCCGCCAGAGAGAGAAGCCAGCGCACCCAGCGAGCAAGCGTAGGGGAAGACACGGCCTTGAACGGCTTAACATAAGAGATGAGGAGCTGAGACTCCGAAGGTGGACGTACCAGCGCAGAGCGGGACAGGTACGACCGAACACATCTGGCCACACAAATTTTAGGATCGTCAAGGAAATAAGGGTAGGAGATAGACGAGGAAAGAGTCTTAGTTCTCCTGTGGATCTGGAACACCAGTCCCTCCGGGGAGAAGGAGACGGCGTGCGCATCGAGAGCTCGCACATCCGAAACCCTACGAAAGGAGAGAAGACACAAAAGGAACGTAAGTTTAGCCGACAATTGGCGAAGAGAAAGGGAATCGTTATCCGGCCAAGACCGCAAAAAATCCAACACCAAAGCAACGTCCCACAGGGAACTATAGCGAGGTGCCGGAGGTCTGGACAACCGAATACCGCGAAGAAGGCGGCAGACCAGGGGAGCCCTACCGACCGGCTCACCTGAAACCCCCACATGACTGCAGGAAATGGCCGAACGAAAAACGTTAATCGTACGGTACGATTTACCCAAGGAAAACAACTCCGCTAAAAAGTTAAGAACGAACTCTAGAGGGGCCGAATAGGGATCCACCTGTCGTCCCAAACACCAAGCAGCCCAAGTTCGCCAAGCTGCCCGGTACGACTTTCGGGTACCTGGAGCCCAAGAGTCGCGCAGCAGGGAGTGAGCTGCCTCCGATAGGCCCACGCTAGAGAGGGGTCTCCCGAAATCGACCACGCCACCAGGGAGAGATGACCTGCCTGGATGAGAGGGTGGATCTGACCCTCCGGGCCCGCCAGAAGAGACGGGAAGGAAGGAAGCGCGAGAGGGTCCCGAACAGACAACTGCAGCAGGGCTGGGAACCACGGCTGCGCATGCCAGAGAGGTGTTACCAGGACCAAAGAGCCTCTGCCGCGACGCAAGTGGTGAATGACCCTGGAGATGAGAGCGAAAGGGGGAAACGCGTACGCACCGGAGGTGGGCCACGTTTGCATGAAGGCGTCCGTCGCCAGAGCCTCCGGATCCGGAAGCCAGCTGTAAAAATTCTCCGTCTGGCGATTCGTCCTGGAGGCGAAAAGGTCCAGGTGGAAAGGGCCCCTCCGACGTTGGAGATCCTGAAAGACTAGACTGTGGAGTCTCCAGTCGCTCGCGTCTCGCCAATGCCTGGAGAACCAGTCCGCTAGTAGATTCTCGACACCCGGAAGGTATTCCGCCCGCAGGGTGATATTGCGAGCCAGGCAGAAGTCGAAGATGTCCTTCGTAACCTCTGTGAGTTGCTTCGACCGAGTGCCTCCCAGGCGGTTGATATAACGGACCGCCGAAAAATTGTCCATCCGCAGGAGGAGACAACAGTCCGAACGGTCTTTGGCCAGACTCCTGATTGCAAATGAGCCCGCAATGAGCTCCAGGCAGTTGATGTGGAGCGAGCGTTCTTCCATAGACCAGCGACCTCCGGTCGCCTCTGAGTCGGAGGCCGCTCCCCAACCTAGTAGGCTGGCGTCGGATTCGAGGATGAAATCCGGCTGAGACCCGAAGATCGCTCTCCCGTTCCAAGCCTCCATGTGGCGGAGCCACCAGAGGAGCTCCTGGCGAACTTCTAGAGTCAGGTGGACCACTTGGTCGTAAGTAGGCGTCTTCCGCAAATGGTGAGCCTTGAGGCGTTGGAGTGCTCGATAGTGGAGCGGAGCTGGAAAAATCGCCTGAATAGAGGACGAGAGGAGTCCTACCACCCGAGCCAGGAGACGGAGGGAGCAAGAGTCCTGGCGAAGAAGAGCCCTGATTTCCTTCCGAATGGAGACGATCTTGGCTCTGGGGAGTCGAAGCATGGCCGATTGAGAGTCTATCTCGAAGCCCAGGAAGAGAATGCGTTGGCTCGGGACGAGTTCGGACTTGAGAGTATTCACGAGGAAACCGAGATCGTGAAGAGTACGGACCACAAAATCCGTCTGGGTGAGCAGAGTCTCCCTGCACCCTGAAAACAGGAGAATGTCGTCCAGGTAAATAATGCATCGGATGCCCCTGGATCGGAAGAAAGCCATGACCGGCTTCAGGAGCTTTGTAAAGCACCAAGGGGCCGAACTGAGGCCGAAGGGAAGAGCCTTGAACTGCCAAACTTGGCTGCCCCAGCGGAATTGGAGGTAACGTCTGTGATCTGGGTGGATTGGGACGGAAAGGTATGCGTCGGTGAGGTCCAATCTGGTGAACCAATCGCCTTCTGACATCAGGTCCCGAAGGAGGTGGATGCCTTCCATTTTGAAGTGGCGATAGACCACGAAGGCGTTGAGAGCCCGGAGGTTGATCACGGGGCGGAAATCTCCCGTGCGTTTGCGCACCAGGAAAATGGAACTGAGGAACCCCCTGGGATTGTAAGCCCGTTGAATAGCTCCTTTGTCTCTTAAGGCGCGGAGTTCCGTCTCTATAAGGGCCTGATCGGTCGAAGACCTGACGGGGAGGCGAGGACGGCATACCTGAAAGGGTGGGGAAATAAAATCTATTCGGAAACCCTGGACCGTTTGGAGGATCCAAGGGTCTGACGAAATCCACTCCCAGTTGTGGGAAAAATGGGATATGCGACCCCCAACCCGAAGAGGGAAAGAAAGGTAAGAAATGTTGGAACTTACCGAAACTGGAACGTCCTCTGGGGAATCCTTGAGAGCCTCTGCCTCTGCTGACTCCCCTTGGAATGAAGGGTCTCTGGAAGAAAGGCGGTCTGTACGAGGTTGGAGCTTGTGGGAAGGTCCTGGAGCCTTGGGAAGCAGATCGGCTGGCGGCCCGGCCCCGCGGTCGTCCAGCCCTCCCGGAAAAACGGGGGCTAGGTTGAAAAACTTTTCGCATAGATAACTTGGCTTTATTCCAGGATGTCATCAGTGAGACGTGACGATTGAGTTCTTTAACGAACGTGTCGCCGAAAAGTAGGCCATTGGCGGCAGCTCCCAAATCTTTAGTGCCTAACTCCGCTAAGCGGGGATCCATGCAAAAAGCCGCCTTGCGTCGTTCGGTAGCTATGGACACATTGGCATTCCCTAGCAGGCAAACTACTCGAAGGGCCCAATCACGAATAGTTTTGGCATCCAGAGGTGTGTTTTGTAAATAAGCCCTGTCCGCCAGGGATAAAATTTGGGTAATCGGCCCCACTAAATCCAGGAGTTTATCCTGTGCCGATTTCAGGCCTTGTTCTAAGCCTCTCCTGGGGTCTTTTTTATTAATAGAGAGTAAAGCGACCACATTAGGGTCGAACTCTGGAGTGAGGGCTACTTTATCTGGAATGCTGGGACGTGGGCATTCAGCTCTGAGTTTATTGCGGATTTCCTTAGGGAGAGATTTCCGCAGCCACTTATGCAGATATAGAGCTATATGCTCGGGAGGGGCCCACTCGGTGGCTCTAGGGTGACGCATAGTAGAGGGGTCAAACAGGGAAGACCCAGTAGGGTCAATGACCGGGAGGTCAGTAGACGTGGAGGCTGTATGTGCTTGTTGGGGATCGGCATGGTGGGGCTCATCCACCAGGTACTCACGGACGAACCCGGAGTCTAAGTCTCTGGACGAAACCAGATTTGCTGACAATTCAGATTCATTAGAAGAACCTGCCCGCCATTCATCCACTATTGACAGTGGGTCTTCAATGTGTGTGCCAGAGGTTTTGGGGCGTTTGGCGGGTGCTTTGCCTTTGCCAGCTGAGATGCTACTGCCCTTCCAGGGTCGCTTAGAGCCAGATGTTTCCCCTGGAGATTTATCAGACTCTGATCCCGAAGGAATTGTAGTTGGGTCTGGGAGGGTAGGTGGTTGAGCCTGGGGAATATTAGCTGACATCTTGGAGAAGAGTAACTCCACAGAATTTGAAAATTTGTTTTCAAGCCAAGCCATAAAGGCATCTTGAGAGGGCATATTATCTTGAGACATAGTGTCTGCAGAAAAAAGAAAATGAGGGTAGTGAAAATGGGCAGTAGCAATAGGCACACTATAATAAATTGAAAATATCCATAGGGTGTGGGAAACTCACATAGCCGATAAATCCCCCAAAAATGACATAAATGTGATATTAATGCAGGACTAGGCCTGCCTGGATGTAGCCAAATGAAACTAGCCTGCATAAAACTAAAGGGAACCTTAGTGGAACCTAGCCTGAAAGATGGGAAAGAAAACAAACAGACTCACCTGCAAATAAACACTGAAAAAGGATGTAGATTTGGAAAAAATCACTGTGTGCAAGCACCAGATAACAGCTGTAACGGAGAGAAAAACGAATGATCCGTGGGAAATAACACAACAAAATAGCCACCGGGACACAGATAAGAGGACACGTGGTCCGGCCGCCAATCCCAAGATGGCCGCGGCAAAACCGCACTAGAGGAAACCAAACATGGCCGCCACAAAGCGCGCGAAACATAGGAAAAGAGAGAGAGCCGCCGCGATGACTCGAGACCCGAAACTCCGCCGCACAACTCGAGAAAAGTGCCGGGCAGGAGGAGAAAGCCCCTGCAAAGCGGGACAGACAAAATAAATGCCGGGAGATAATGCTAGAAGAGAGGACTCCCGGAAGAAAGGTAGGTGAAAGACGAGGGATAGGAAAAAACCGGGAAAAAAGGCAAAGAGGGAAGGAAGGAGGGGACGGGAGCCCCTCTGGACAGAGAAATAAGGAAAATAACCCCAAGCGGACCCAAAAGGTCCGGGGAAAAAAGAACCTAAGACCGGAGAAAAATCATAAAATCTGAAAATGACAGATAATCAAATGAAATAATACTATAAAATACAATTAAATATAAATATACATATGTATATATCGAAACCAGGAAAATTGAATCAAATAATTCCTTTAATTAGGATAAAAGGAAGAGGACTGACCTGCAGCTACGGTGAGCAGCAAAGAAAGAGGAAGAGGAGGATGGTTTAGGGGTTCTTATACCTTAGACGTGCTGTTATGCGATTGGTTGTTTTCAACTTATCTTGTTAACTCTTTCTTTGCTGCTACTGTGAGGAGTAAAGGAAGATATGCAAAATAGGAAGCCTCCTGTCTTGCCTTAAAATCTGTATTTTTGCATGATAAACGATGGATAGCTCATTCTGGAAATGTTTCCATGTATCCCATGTCAGTCGTTTAAACAGTTCACTATTTAGTATATTAAACCTTTGTATTTATGCATAAAGCTAACATTTTTAAGGCACAAGTCAATGCAAAAACAGCACTAATGAGTAGTAAAAATATTGACCAGCAATAGCAATTTGTCACCATCTGTATTCTATTTTGTCTACAAAAAAAAACGGACCAATCACATATTGTAATTTAATAATTCCTCCCCGTTAAAGTATTTCTCCTCTGTTCTTAAGTGGCTGGTTAATGTTGGTCCAAGCAGTCTTTGTAAGGGTGGGATGAGGAGAATAGAGAAAACTGTGGGACTGAAAATTGATGTCCACTCTCCTTCATGTTCCACTTACCTCCACCGATTTTCCTTTGCCCCCTCGCAGCCAGGGCATAACTAGAAACCAAAGGGCCCTAGTGCGAAAATTGCCCCGGGGGTCTCTAACTTCACAACTGGCCTATGCCATCATTGTCCCCAAACAACTTGTCTGTACCTTCTTTGCCCCCCTTCCAACATCTGGCACACATATGTAAACACACTTACACAAATCACACACACTTATTCATACTCACTAACACACACGTACACATTCTAACACACACTCCATCTCACTCATTTACACATACATGCTCACACACAAACACCTACACATACATGTGCACACACAAACACCTACACTTACATGCTTACACACAAAATTACACATCCATCTTACACATAAAATTACACATCCATGCTCACAATTATAATATATATTACATATAATTGTTAACAGCAATCACACTCCTATCATGCCCAGGCAGCCAGTACATGCTGGAACATTCAGCATAAACTACGGCATAACACCCATCACTCTCACACACTTACTAATTCACTCTCACTGAATGTTTTCCTACCTTTTCTCTGTCACTTTTCCTCCTCCTCTTCGTTCTTCCTCTTGGCTCCTCTTCTGTGTCCTTCCGGTGCAGTGAGTGTGGAAGGCGTGGCTTCAGTGTTGTGCGCATCAAATCTGACATCAAATCCCGACACACAGCATCAGTTGCCGCGCATATTGCAAGGGAGCAGGATCGGAGGTCTGCATTAACAGACCTCCCGCTCCCTTGATTGTCTTTAAGCCGGTTAGAGGGAGATCCTTCATCTCCCCAACCAAGCACGCTGATGAGCGGCACCCGGGGCGGACCTACTCGCCCCCCGCTAGGTAAGCTACTGATGTGAAGTAACATGACCCCGATACTCTCCTGTCTCCCCGTTCCAGTTCCGTGCCGAAATGTGAAACTGAGGCTGCTCGCATAGCGTGTGAGCAACCGGACAGCAAGCTGCAGGAGCGTTGAGAGTTAAGCGGAGTCGGGAGGTAGGATGTATGTATATGTGTTTGTATATATCTTTCTTTGTATGTATATATTATGTGAGCATGGATATGTCATTGTGTGTGTGTCAGCACTGATACAAGAACAGGGGGTCACAGGGTCACGACCCCTGTATTTATGCCAGTGCTTACAGCCACCTTCCACTAATTGCTCTCTGGAGCTGGCACTGCCCTTGTGCAAAGCCACTGCCCCAGTAGAATGAGAGCTCTTGGAAGCCAACCCTGAGAAGTTTCCAGATATGACTATGGATGGAAACAAGACTCTGGGAGTATGGGACAGCGGTGTCCAAGGAGAATCTATGTGGGAGTATTTATTCTACTTTAATAAAATCTTTAATGAGGTATTCCCAAGTTAAGTGTATGAGTCTTTGTGGTTTATGGCAGAAACTTTAATAATTCAATCATAAAGCTTTTTACACAAGGCTGTGAGCGATAAACATGTGACCTAACATTCTGCAGGCAAACCAGGTGTTTCCCTTAATGCATGAATGAAGGATATTATCTAGTTACCCATGTCCCAAGCTGTGACTGTATTTGTAATGTGACAATTATAAAGCAAAAAACTCTTTCAATGCAGACATCTGATTGTGAACATCTTCTAGATTTAGGTTTGTGCGTATTTCCTAAATAATTTTACTTTTTAACTGTATGCATGTATGGAAAACAGCGCTACGGAATTTGACGGCGCTATATAAAACAATAAATTATAATAAATAATAAAATAATAATGATAATGCTAAAAAAAGAAAGAATATCCAACCAATTAAGTTTTTCCTCTGCTACCACATTATCCTACCACTATGGCTGTTATTGAATCTCAGCTGATGTGCACCCACCATTTTCTATCCGACGGACCATCCAATCTTGCTAGATGTCATGATCTGAGTCACGATAAATGTGGAATATTTTAAGTTAGCAGCGGGGAGAACAAGTTTTCTCAGCACATAGTAGGGGAAACAGGGTCTCCCAAGCTATAGGGAGGGAGCTATGACAACCCAAAAGTAGCTGGGAAAAGAACAGGTAGAGTTTAGTTAGAACGGTTCTGAAGATCCTGAGCTAAGCCAACTTGGTGTAGCTATTTGTATCCATGAAGTTCTCCAAAAATAGCTAATAATTATTGGTGTTTTAGTTACAACACATTGTTATTTATTAAATGTTATTATTATGCTTGGGAACTCTCCAGATTTGACTCAGAGAACTCTGGGAGAAGCACCTCGCAGGAGCGGGTCTTGACAGGCCCTGCTTCCCGACCATTTCCCCTTTAAATGGGGGTGTTTCCCGAGATGTCAGCAGGAACTCCCTGACATCAACGGGACCGCCCCACGACGTCAACGGGACCTCCTTCTGTTGTCAGTGGACAGTCCTGGCCGCGTCGCGCAATGGTAGAGTCCAAGTAGCCGGAGCTCAGAAGTTTTCAGGTATGGTTATTATCCTTGTTAGTATTCAGGTGTAGATTGTTAATTTGTATATTGGTTGTTAGGTTATATCTCTTCCAACATACTCTGTGCGTCTGTAACTCGCTGTTCAAGCGCCATCTTGGCGCAAAGGCCAAAACCACACTAGAACCAATCACTTGTGTCTTTTGCCTTTAGCGAGTGTTTGTTTAGCGAGTGTTGTGTAAGGAATACTGTAAGCATTTTTATCTGATGAGTGCTTTGCATGTATTTTTGTGGTGGGGATGTCTTCAGAGAAGTCCATCCTGTATTGGATTTTGAAGGATTTAGCTAGCTGATGATGTTAACAGAGGGAAATCACTCCTTTCACACTTAGGAGAGCCAGGCATTTGCCCTCAAGATCATTCTGAACTTGTGAACTATGTCTGAAGAGGTTGATTTCATGAGATAGGAAATACCTAACATTAACTAGTCTCTAGAATTTACAATGAACAGAGGCATCATTCCATATGAACCACTAAATACGAATTTTAAAGATGGTGTAGCACAGTATAACTATTGTCATACAGAACATATGGGGTTTTGGAGACATATAATTCCATAGGAAACCCTGTAATATATATATAATATATATAATATTCTGTAGCACAGAATAACAATTGTCTATAGAACATTATATTCTGGTGCTGGTTTCTATGTGATGCTTGCTATGGGGTTTTGGAGTTGTAGATTATCTCCTTTATATCCACTGCTTTTATTTCCAGTCTTGGTGAGTCTTTTTCGGGGTTTTCCCTTTTGTTTTTCCAGTGGCTGATTAACTGTCCGCTACTAGAGATGTCGATTTTTGTCTGGTTAGCTAACACATTGAATATGGCATAAAATGCATACTTATCCAGTGTCTCAATAACTAAACAACATCCATTATTACATGAGTTTCTGACTCGGATATATTTTATAAAGTTGTTTTTGTGTTGCCACTCAAGTGAGTTTAATTAATATTTTATTGATTGTCCTTTGTTCTTGCAGGGAATGCTTTAGCTGCCCAGCATATCTTAATTTGCAATGTCAAGCTGTTTAATTAGGTCTAACAGACAACTTATTATTCTAATACATCACCTGCTGTTCAGACAAATACTTTATCCACGACAGATATTTTTAAGGCTTGTGTTAATATGCGGAATAGTTGTGGGGTTTTTTTGCTACATATAAAATGAGAGACAATGAGAAAGCAAGAGGTCACAAAGACGCAATATGAGAACGATGTAAACAGAACAGTTTATAAATGATGGCAAATTTTAAGAAGAGAAAATACTCTTTTTTGGCACAACTAATTGTGTGTTCATCACGTTTCTTTTTTGGGTTATATATATTTTTTTCCATGCCAATTTTTTTTCTTATGTACTTCTCATCTTCTCCCAATAAGAGTTAGACTGAATAACTGTTCTTTAGCTACATTATTAAAAACAAAATTCTACACAAGCTTTCGGGTAGCTTCTGTGACGACTCAACCAATTTACAGCGTTTTATAATCATCATGCCATGCTCTAGCGAGCAGAGGTGCACAGCCCACCATTCAAAGCAGTAGGGTCAATAAGGGATTGTAGCATGTTCAGAAGCTAAATCACTCTTATATGTAAGTTTTTAATGTGTGACAAAGTTCCCCAGAATACAGAATAAGCACACATAATAACATACACACACACACACTACTTACCTGCACACACAGTATCATACTTACACACCTACAGTAACATACTTACACACATATACTAACATACACACACACACACAGTAACATACTTACATAGACAACATACTTATACACACACACACACACACACGGCCTACCTTTTGGTTGCTTAGGAGGGGGTAGGCCATTGCCAGTTCTTCTGCTCCCTCAAGGTCCTCACACGCTATGTCTGAGCACTGGGAAATTAGGTCATATTCTAGCGTTCAGACTCAGCGTATTGGGCCTGAGGAACCACGGCCACCAGCACTGGCCTAGCGTTAGCTAAGGGCCTGTGGGGGGGCCTCTTTTACACCAGTGTCTCTACTACCACTGTGTCACATAATACTTGTTTTTTGGGGCGCTTCCCGGTAGCTTTTGGTTTTTATCCAATAAATAATCGATGTGACATTACAGAACACGGCTGTAAGTTTGGCCTGAATGAGAATATTTTGATATTGTTTTTCCAGCTCTAGTTTGCATTAGATTTGTATGCTTACGTAGTTTTGTTCATGTGACAACAGGAAAACAGGGATTTTGTATTTATGAATAATGAGAACATTATATATTGAAATGCCTGCCTTTACAAACATGTTTTTCCAACAAAACGTACCTGATTCAAATTCAACAATCAGTGATTTACATCATAAGCCAGCAGCTTGGCCCAGCCGGACAAACACGATATAACTAACAGTCTACAGAGGAGTTCCTAAGGCTTTTCAGTTACTTGGCCTTCTAAATCTCATTTACGCCTATCGGCAAATACCCAAGAAATTTGAGGACCTTTTTGCTATCCCCGACTGTACCCTCATCCCTCATGTGATCGTTGTGTATTCAAATCATTCTTTTATATTTATGAATTATTATTTTAGAGATGATATCAAAATCCCATGTCTGATGTGAATATGTAAATATACAGGTGGCAGACTCTTTGAAATCAGAGTCTTTGTCTCTTCTAACATTCCAACATCTGTGAACTGAACAAAAGAGCAATGAAAGGCTTCTGGCGGGTATGATGAAGAGGAATCGGCCACATCCGTTGGGATTTAGGAAAAATTAAATATAATTTGATAATTGAGAGTGACAGGAGCCATGGAAAACTAATCTACCCTATGTCTACCCTTCCCTGCTAAATTGTGTTTAGTAAATGGCGTGAGATGGATGAGTAGATGCAAGAGATGGCGCCATAGACAATTCTATAAAACCCATACTTTTATATCGTGTTTTCAAGCAGAGAAAATGCAGCCACAATATTCATATCCCACAGTTTGGCCATAATAATCCTTGAATACAACTAATTCAGGCGAGCACCATAGCCTGATGAAGCCATTCCCCTAGAATAGGGAAGGTTGCACTTCATTATTGAACAACTTTTCTTTAAGCTGTACCTAGGTTCACTCGTATACCGTGATTGTACTCTGAGAGCGATGGTGATCTATTGCTAGTGGCCTCATCAACATTCAATTTGTTACACCGCTGATTTTAAATTATTACTCATCCAACACTTGATGATGTAATTCACAACTAGGATGACATATTTTGAAGATAAATGAGACATTATGGTAATATTAAAATAACCATTTCGTATTTATCGTAAATCAAAATCCCACAAGTGCGTGTATATCTGAGTTTGTCTTAGAAGAGGGGTGCTTGCTTAGGATCCCTGAAACCTAAATCCATTGCTTACTGAACAGCCCTGTATCATCGGTGCTGCACATTAACAAAGCATCCCAGCCCATGGAGCATATGATGAATTGCATTATCCGTCACTTCTTCGGATTGGTAAATTGAATGCTTTACACCATTGAAAGAAACCAATCACTTTGCAGTATAATGACTTCCCTACTCCTTAGTAAATAAAAAATTGATCAACTTCTAAATGAGAGACCCATTCCATATCCAGTGAGATCAATTACACAGCGAAAGTCATTATCTCAATCTTCCGGGACAGGCTGGGATGGCTCAGCAGAATGTTATATCAAAACATAAATCTACTGACTATACAATTTCTTTTCTTCTTAAAGGGCAGTTTAGAAAAATCATAAATTAAAAGTCATATTGTTCTACATCTAGTCAGTTCTTCCGAGAATATCCATTGTACTGTTTATTTTGTTTTTTTTCCTAGTTATAAAAAAATTAAAAATTACGGAAACAAGAGCCATAATACAGTTTTTGTTATTTGATATCATAAATGTACGGTTGCACTAAAACTGTTTTTAAGAAATTACTTATTTCTATGTTAGAATCACATCCCCATGGCATGCCATGCACTATTGTCTCTCAAAGATGGTCCAATTGTTTTTCTTAAACAAATAATGTATATTGTATTTATATTATTATCTATGATCTTTTTCTAATGTTTCAGAATATAAAGATTTATTTAGAACTAAAGTATGTAGTTCAACCACTGCCCCCTTACTTCCCTCAATGGTTTGCAAGATAATAATTGGTAGGGGATCTCTCATCTTGGATGGGATATGAGAGGGGATGTGATATAAATATTTCAATACCTTTTTAACAAGAGGGAAGTTTAGTTCAAAGGAGGAGAAATGTTAGAACAAGAGACCATGATCTAAAACTGGAGGGTCAGAGACTTTACTGAAAGATAAGTGGAACTGACTCATCGGACGTTGTAGATGCTAATACAGTGAGGGAACCTAAACATGCATGGGATAGGCATTTAGCTCCCCTGACGAAGCTCATTGCAGTGAAACGTACGTTGGGGTTGGTACGTTTGGACTTGGCACCATGCATCACCAGGCTTTTTGCTGTTTTCAGCCTTGTTTCTAGGTTGGTTAGTAATTTTTGAGCACCGATGCACCATTGCTGTATGTTATTAAATTTGGTCCTTTTTACTTTATCGCTTGGATCATCCTTGTGTTTCCTATTTGTGCCTTCATATACATACGTATTTCCATCCTAGTTCCTGTAGTCCTGTGACCTTGTTCATATGTACCTTCCTATATGTGTCTTGGTGCCGAGATACTTTTATATTATATTTTTTTATATGTATTTAAATCATAGTGTTTAATAAAGATTTATTTTGTATATACCTTTTTTCCTTACGTATAGGTTTGCAATAGGTTTTGGTGTTTATATATGTACAGTGCACGCACCATTATTGGTAGTTTGTTCGTATTTGGTGACTAGTAATCTTATGTATCATTGCCTCAAAAAAGTAATGAATTTTAGCCATTTTATTAAAATCATATGGTATAATCTGGGATATCCAAAAATTGTGGCCTGCTTGTGGTTCGAAACGCTGTGGACATAATTATTTGACGTATGATTAAGTGTCTCATTAAGAAAATAGTAGTAGTTTGGATTTTCAGACTGTTTTGAATAAAGGGTTAGTGACAATCCAGAGAACTATGTACTATGTATTTTAATAACAGTGTCATTTGTAATCCATAAATATCAATATATCCTTTTTTTAGCTTTATTTCCATTTTATTTAATCCTGGATAAATTTCAGTATGTTGTCACTTTAACTGAGAAGTGAAATGATGTACTGTGACTGTCCATGTTTCAGCTCAGGTTGGATATTCATCCCTGTCTGGGAGCTCTGTGACTTTGAAGGGCTTGAAATGCATGGATTATTTGAGAGCTGCCTTTGACATTTTGAAAGGTCACTTTTTGGATAGGTCCAGTTTTTATTTTTTTTATTTATTTTTTTAAAATTATCTGAAAAATAGACATTCGCCGCAAAATCTCTGATATTTTGTTAGGAGGAGTAAAACATTTTGCTCCGTATAGTGTGTACATATTTATTCTAAATCGTGTATTACATGTTAAAATGTAATATATATAATATAAAAATATTTTTTTACATTTTTTAGTTTATTCTTAAGGCAGAACTTCACAGGTCACAAGAAATGTCCTCCATTAAATCCTTACAAAGCTTTCAAAATATGCCGTAGCAGTCTTAAGGTGAAGTTGCTTTTATTGGGCCAACGCAGAAAGCGAAGTAGAGTCACAGGAACTTTTAGGACCTCACAAGTCTGTTTCCATCTGACGAAGACACCTTAACCCCTTCCGGACCGGCAATTGCAAACTGCGTCTTCACTTGAAGACCGCAGTTTTTTTTAAAATATTTAAATTCCGTGCTCGTGATTCGCTGCAAAGCGATCACGTGCACGGAATTGAAGGGGGAACACCCAGCGGTCAGTAGCAGCCGCCCCTCGCGATCCCAGCGTTCAAAGCGACGCTGGATCGCGTATCAGCGGTGACGTACCTGGTACGTCCCGGTCTGCTGGTGACCTTTGACCCGGAAGTACCAGGTACCTGACTTATGAAACTATGTATTTTTTTGGGAAATGTGAAAAGTAACGAACCCTCATCCATAGAAAGCTTGAAACATCTATACATCTTGTGTGTCTTCAGGACAAATTTTGAAAAAAAATATAATTTTCAAACTGTGGGGTAAAACACCCCTTCCTAATAAATACAGACACTAAAATTTGCATTACAATCTCAAATCTGAGCTGAGAATGACTTATTGCATATTCCATTTTCAAAATTTTCTGTGCAGCGGCTACTAATTCAATATATAAATCTTGACTTTAAATATATCAATACCTCTCATAACAAGCCCATAACAGTCTATTATTTAATCCATAGATGGTTTTGTGTATTTGTTTCGGAGAACGCTTGCCAATTCTCTATGATCTCTTTGAGATCTTTCTTTGAAGTGTATGCCAGACCATAATCAACGCGGTTAACAGAAATGCCAATAAACCTGCAATATATTTGAGTTGTGAGTAATACCGGTACTTATTATGGAAGTGTAAATGAGCATTTTAATAATAGACCATTGATAGAGATATTGCAGATCAACTGACATGGGGAATCCATTTTAATGTCTTTAGCAACAAATAATCTTCAATCACTGGGCCAGATGGTGTGTGATAAGCAAGGCTAAAGTTGCATTAATATTGGACTAAAGTGTAGTGAGTTTATAAAAAAGTTTATAGGGCATTCTTTTATATTTCTTTAGCAAGTAAACAAAAACCTATTTTCCTTTACCACGAGACGTTTATGAAAAATACATTTTGTATAGGCCCCTGTGTCATAGCAAACAGCTAATAATGTAACTAAAATCAAATGTATCATTTTACATCAACCAGATGTTGAATATTCTGACCTAGGCAGACTGGGTCTAAGATACCATTCGGTGGTGGCCCTGGGCAGCCCATTGGGCAGTCAGACTCCCGGGTGCGCCACTACTCAACGCGCCGGTTATAGCTGGCCCATCTATATTAAAAGGGCCTGTTCCCAGACTCAGTAGCGATCTTTCCCACCACTGGGTGCCCTTCAGACTCCTACACCAACAAGAAAAGCAGCACAAGGAAGAAGAGTGTCTTATAGAGGTAGGTCCTGGAGGGGGCTTTAGGTGCGGCCCTGTGTCAGGCATAGTATATCTTTGTCAAGGAAAAATCAATGAAAAATGCACGTGTTATAAATACTTTAAATATTAAGTACCTCCAAATCTCTTGGTTTAGGTTCTAATAGTGTTCGGAATACTTTAAAGTGGATATTTCCAATTTCCGTCGAAAAAGGTGACGGTAATAATGACTGCTGGGTAGGATTTGTCCAAGTGCAGCATGGTTTTTTTTTTTTCAATATTTGGAGACAATCTAGAAATCTATTTTCTATCCATTTGACTTTTAAACCCCTTTCTCTGATACAGATAAGATTCTGCTTGAAGACAAATCTGAGACCTTGATTAGAAAAGTGTTAATCCAACTGGAGTTGGCCAGGTTTAGCTTTATGTGTAGCTTTTAGTTAAACAGAATCTGGCCAAGTATAACATTTGCCAAAGTCTAGATTGGTATAGTGGAGGTGATTTGTTGGTGATGACAAACAACCAAACCAACTGCAGGTACATACATTAAATAATGGCCACTCCTTTCCATGTGTTGAGCCACCAGGTTCAAGAGATCCACTTGACGTAAGTTTCTTTATGAAAGTAGACAGTAACAACAACATGGCAGCTGGGTTGTGTTGAGAACCCAAGAGCACATATCCTTCGCGCAAGATCTTTGTAGTTGTTATAAAACTGAAAACATAACCAGAATCTGGTTATAACACTTCAGAAATACTACCAGATATCCAACGTAATAGAACCAAGAATTCACAGAGATAGTCAAACTAGCTCCAGGGCTGACAGGTCTCATTCCCAACAGAAAAAAAAGATATTTATATACCCTGCAGCAGACTTGGCTAGAACACCAGTAATAGATAAATAGATAATGGTCATAAAAAAACCCCTTTCATTCTGAATGGAGTATTTTATTAATTAATGAGAAAAAAGTATATATTGCAGTGATGCTCCCTCGCCTGAGAAGTTGTGAAGAAAGGAACATAATTTCTTTGTTAACGTTCAATAACACTGAAGGGAATTTGGGAAACAGGTATTGAAAGATTGAGTGTGAGTGCGTTCCGCTGTGTGACCCGGCCTCGGGCTCTTTCTATGTACTGTAACTTATTGGTATTTTGCTTTTGCAAATGGAAGAAACAGAAAAGGCATTTCATAGCAAGCTTATTGTTGTTTCAATTTATTTTAATGCACTTATACCAGGCGTTCATTAAATGGCTTAATTTAGCCATGGGTGGTCACATTTAGGTTTAAATATCTGTAGCTGAATGTGAGTCTTAGGCGGCGGAATTATTGTCTCAAAGTATTACTGCCTCTGAGCGAAGATTCACATTTTCAATATACAAAAGTGTGTCTTACACTATTCCATTATTTAACATATATTTAATTGCTTTTTTTTTTTTTTTGCTCTCCAGCTTTTATACTTAAGCACTGAAAAGCTAGCTTTAAAATCCCAATAACACCATTAAAGAATATGCAATTCACATTTTATAGAGCTTTCTTTAGGTGCACAAAAGAGATATGGGAGAAATTGGCAGCAAAGCTCTGGATGTTCTTTTGAATACGCTCTTCGAAATCGGCTCTAAATTAGAGAGGCTCAATGGAGGTCAAGTATGAAAACGAGGAAAAGTAAACACATTTTTTTGAAACGAGCAAAAAAATTATATATATTGATATGTATATCTATATATATACATTTTTCTGCTCTTTAGAGACACAGAAAATGTCCCCAGATGGGCCAGTACAGTGCTTTCTAGACATGCTGATCCAGAATGATCCCTGGGCCTAATTTGGAACACGTTCGGTTTTCTGGACTCCTCTGACTGTAGAACTGAGAAATGAACATCCTTGGTAAGTCCCAAGGGCTTTCGCTTCAGCCTTGTGTTTTGGAAGCTTGTTACACTGACAACTTTGTGAAAGTAGGAATTTGACAGCTGTAACAGGAGGTGAAACGGGAGCAAAGGCCACAGTGTTATTCTCCAATCTATTACTGGAAAAAGGGGAAAAAAAAGACCATGGAGAAAAACTGCAGAATTTTCTGTCAATAGAGGATTAAATGGAAAATCCATTATCCAATCCCTTGGATTGTTTTTTTATTGTTTTTGTCAGGCTCGCTGTCAATTTACAATTGAATTTGAATAGTTTTACACAAGGGGATTGGAAAAGGAACATTTAAAAAAATAACATAGAAAAAGGAAAAGGAACATTTAAAAAAATAACATAGAAAACTAGACAACAGGAGCGAACTACAAGAAGGGAGGCAGAAGAAAACAGAGCAAGGGAAGAGGAAAATTAGGAAATATAAATTGACGACTTACCTGCTTGACGACAACCTACCTAGATAGTCGAGTGCTGATTCAAGGAGCCAATGTTAGGCAGCGACCAGAAGCAGGCAGAGTACATAAAGACCGGGCTGTTGTCAAAGGAGTGGGTCTCTAGTGGCCAGAAAATGGAGGCTACACAACATCCAGCAACATAACCTACTGTATTCTTTAAGGCTTGTAGAGAGGCAGAAAGACCTAAAGAGGTGGAGTGATTCTGAACATTGCTTACATAAAATATTCTTTAGGAAGATAGACTGTATGAGTCAACGGGAAACCTACAGTTCTTTAAAGCCTTCCTGCTGCAGGAAAACTAGGTGGCAGATGGTCCTCTACTCAAACAATTTTGGGGATTCTGCTGTCATTTGCTAAACTCACCGCATCAACAAATCCACGGCTGTGTATTGTACAGTGACTTTGTTCGTCCTATTTCTTTTGTTGTTATTTTGGAGAAGATGTTAACTTTGGTTCTTTTATTCATCAGGCAATCGAGAGTATGCTAGTTAAGTGCAGAACGAGATGTTCTAACTTGGTGCCTTTAATATCTGCCATTTATCCACCAACACAGAAGATACATCTGATCTACCTGATTATCTCCTAGATGAACAGGTATCTCTCAGCCTTTTAATTTATTTTCTTCGCGCAAAGTTTCTAGGTCTGCCGGCGTATGAGCAGACTGACATAAAGACAGGCTGAAATAAGATATCTATAGTAGGACAATATAAGGTAGCCAGGCAAATTAGCTTACAAATACCTTTGTTTACTCCTTTCTGCTCGTCGGATTTGTTGCCTGATGAATGTGTTTATTTTTAAAGACTATGGATTCTGGCCCTGTCAGTGACCCTCATTAGCACACTATTTGCCACTAATGAGCCAACCTTGTCAACATTTCCACTCACCCGCTATGACACTATGTGTAATGCTTCACAACAGCTAGCATTCTCTGAAAGCCTTGCTCTATTGTAAATGATCTTACTTTAATTGCACAACATTTCTCTTCATCCTAAATTCTATGTCTGCAACTACTAAAAAAAACCATTCCAATATTTTTTATGGAACACAGATGATTACCGAAAAAAAAAGACAAGCTTTGGAAACTCGCTCCTTGTTCTCTTTGAAACGTTAATCAAGGAACTTTCTGTCCATTATATTATTTGCAGAACATAACACATTTTCATTAGCTAATGCTGATTGCTTAGAACCTTGAAACACAACAATACAAAAAGTCATCATTAAGTGATACTCTTCTGACACAGATGTCTTAAAAACCCATAAAGAATGTAGTGGGGTAATTTCCTACTTAGCGCCGATGCTCTGTAGCCTCCATTTTCTTACCAGTGGAGGTACAAACATTAGTAATCCAGACTTCATTGAACTCAGACTGCAGGTGGACAATGAAATCAGCACCCAACTTCCCATGGTGACCAAATCTCCTCTACTGTCAAGAGCAGATTGAGCCATCTCCTCCTCAAAGCCTTTGAAGAAATGTTGTTGCGTCTGCCAATAGGAATTTGGATGCCAGCAATGGGCACAAAGTGCATCAATTAACCCTTGGGATGCTTGGGGTCCTGATACATTTTCCGACATGGGAGCCCAGGCCAGTCTTTGTTACATTTATATGACAACCTTAGAAATAGCGTACGTTTTACCTATGGCAACCTATATAGTTTTAAATCAGGATGAGTACACATAGATACATAGTTTAGGACAAACCATGCATGTTTTTAGTAGTAAAACCACACAGAAAAACAACATATTTGCTTCCTATTTTATTCTCCCCAAAAATCCAAACCAAATAGTAAAAGTGATGCAAACGAAATCATTTTCTCAAGTTCTCCCACCCTCCCCCTTAATAAATAGTTGTTGTGGTTGTACAGTAATAGTTGTTGTGGTTGTACGCTTATGTAAATTACACATGCAGTTCACAAGTTCAACGCGTTTATTGCAACCTCCGTTTATGTGATGTTTTAGAACTTATTTTTTTTTAAGTCCTGGAGATGCCTACAAACGTGGCAACTATTCTGACGGGAAAGCCTTCTGCAACCGTGACAGGCTGGTTTAACATGTACAGGGAAGTTTGTACGGCTATAGTCCCTGTTAAAGCAAGAGGTCAAATGGTCCGAAACAAAGAACTTCCCATCCAAGTAGATGAAGTGAGGTTTGCGGGTCGACGAAAATGCAATCGTGGGTGGACCTTAAGAGGTGATAAGCCCCTTTTGTCAGAAGATGATGTGATAATCACCAGGAACCAGGGTTCTATAATTATTGAATGGGTGTTTGGACTAAAATAGGGCTCAATAGGGTTCTTATTATTGAAAGGGAGTGTGCAATAGGCTTCGTAATACACTCAGATGAATGGCCGGAATAAGGCGATATAAATGCAAGAGGTTTTAGTCAATTCACTGTCAATCACCAGGAAAGCTACATCGACCCAAAGATAGGAGCTCACACTCGATATATTGAGTGATCTTGGCTTGAGGCAAAAACTACATTTTTTAAGGAAACTAAGAGGTGTCAGTCGACAACTCTTCCAATAGTATGAATGAAGATTCATTAATATACTGTTAATAAGTACGTTGTTCCAATTGTGGTGTTTCTTGGATGTTGGTGAAATTTGTGAAACAAATAACTACGTTGTTCCAATGACACACGTATTTGGTTGTGTACATTTTCATGAATGAACTTTCAACTATTTGTTCTCCTGTTTTTTTGGTGAAGGTATAGTATTCTATTGTATTATTTCTATAATCTGGTATCATAAACTTATTTTTGTAAATTCTTATCTTTCATAGTGTTTTCATGGCGTTAACGTATCATCTTGCGCAGGGTTATCTGGTTTTGTATGTTGGTATGCAGAAGGTGTCGTGCACTATTATTACCTTGCAGGACTTCACATCCCTATTCCCTGTTACTCATAAATAATGTGTATAAATGTTTTATACCAAATATCTTAAAAACGTTGGGACGTTTTAAAATGTCAACAAATAGGTATAATTTTTTTTATAAACTATTTAGTAATGTCAAGTGCACTGGACTGTTAAAGGTTGGAGTTGCTACATCAGGAAGAAACACACAGACCGGATGGGCCAAATGGTTCTTATCTGCCATCAAATTCGATCTTTCTAAGCTCATTTTGATGACAGAGCCACTTGAAAGCACAAAGTGTAAGTCAACATATAATTTTACGGTGAAGCAACGAACAAAATGTACAGCAAAGAGCACAACACACAGCATAGCGATGGGCAGCCAGAACTCGTATTTCTACACCAAAAAACGGAGGTCTTTTGGGGACACGTGGCATCAAACACAAGGGAATATATAGTTAGTAAGCGTTCATAAAGGCTGTCAGCTTACTGGAACCGGCAGATTGTTTTTGGAAACGGTAGATATCAGACCGTCTTTAAACAGCTGGTTAATCAAAGCACTTACAGTATAAAAATCATGGTATGATTTACTGTCTCCGGCGCCGCTAGCTGACAGAGCTCGGATCTTTAATACATGAAAGTTTGCCCACAGCACCACTGAATAAAGTGACCTTGCTGATTTCCTGAGGGAGATTACTCTAATATTTTACCTCTTTTCATTTTGCCTTCTTTTTTTCTCCTCTCATTCCTTTTTCATTAGGTTTTCTCTTAAATATTATTCTGTCTGATGTTCGCTGTGGTTTGCACTTTTATTTCAGTCCCCATTTGTTATTTTCATTTAGCCAGAGGGTTGTGAAATCTGCATAACTCTCATTTGATTCTGGATTCATTATGATCTGCAGCGACATTCATGCCGAGAGAGTGTTTAATACAATACCTACATCTTCCTACTCAATGGAAGCCAGTTCTAGACATATTATCTAGGGTGAGAGATTTTTTTTTTTGGTTTCTACTAAGGAGGTCATCAAACAATTAGGGGCTCACCAATATGTTTAAAGGACGCTTTCCGATCACCACTCATAAAGTAGATGTTTGAGGATTATACTTGCACGTAAACCCAGAAAAATGATTTGAAAATTTGATTTGAGAAGAAGGTTTCTAGAAGATTTTTATCAGTAATATGGGAGATGTTTGATTTCAAACAAAGGTGTACTTGCTTGAACTGAATCCATCTTGTCAATGCAATGTCCGCCCTTAATTTTTTCCAAAGCCCTATCAGACACTTTTCAGCTAGGGGCAACAACTACTTGGGAAATATCAAATGTGACAATGGTCACCCATGCCTTCTTTCCATTTACCTCAGTACTGACGTACTTTAATTGACTACTAAATGATGGTTTCTGCATCCTATAAAAAGTAGAATGTAGTCTTTGCAATTACAAGCTGATTATCCTTTGAGAATATTGCTCCCTCGATGGAGCAAAGAGTCCTGAAATTCCACTGTCTGTGCTTTTAATATATTATTTTTTAGCATGCATTGTGTATTGGAGGATTGTCATTCTTCTACAAAATAGACCTTTTCCATTTATTCCCAATTTTCCTACCTAGAAATATTCTGCAGTGGTGGTCACTAAAGGACCACAAGCATACTAGAGTTTTAGGATTAGCATTTAATGAGTTAACATGAAGTATCAAATACATACTTGTGTTTAAAGGATTGACCCAAATTCTGGTCTGTTTGGAGTGTAACAATCATATAACGGTTCGCAGCTGTCTTAAGAGTATTGTGTACCATTCTAGAGACCCCCATCTCTAGAAGTATATAGCTATATAGTGCAGTGAATCCAAAAAGGGCTGCTAATATAGTGCATGGTTTACAGGATGAAACATCAGAAGAAGAAGAAACCATCCCAGGAGAGTGGGTATATAAGAGCAACGTTCATATACAAGAGGCGAAACAGATTACTGGAGGGAAGCATATTTCAGAGGCGAAGAACTGCTAAGGGTTGTAAAGGGTTAAATGCTTACATGTAATGACAATAAGGTGACATGTTTTCTCTGAGATGGTGCTGGATAAAAAAAAAAGACTTTCAGCTTAAGTGTCTAAGGTTAAGATAGTGATCAAATTTAAATATGCGCAGGATAGATGTAAATCTGCTACAAACGTCAGACTTTCCTAAAACAGATTTTTTTAACAAATGGCAGATCAAAAAGACTTTCAAATTCTGTTTCTATGACAAAGGAATATAAAAAATTTAGTTTTCATGAGCAAGTTCTTTGTAGTGCAAAACATGTTAAGTGTTTTGCCATCTCCCACTGCAGCGTTGTCATGAATGTTACATCATTGCCAACATTTGAAAAAATGTCCAGGGATTTGCATAAATGACATATCAATTAAAATATAAGAGATCATTTGTAATAAAAGGATAGATACAGTGTTCTCTGTTTATGAATCATTGAGGCTTCTCTTTGCAAGAGCATCCCCCCCCCATAAAGTCCCATTGGTACATGTATTAAAATGCAAGGGGACAGAGGCGAACCTAAATCTCCTGGCTTCCCAGGAGATTTAGGTGGCAAAGGCAAAGGTGGCATTGTGGTACTTGCTTGTGAAGTCAGGGGACAGGGGTCTGTTCCTCAGGTACTTATTTGGGCCTGTTAACACTCACAGTCTAATACTATACACTGACACACACCCCATACACACTTACTCTAACACTGTACACCGACAGACCACACTGTAAACTAACACACACTCATTCTAATCCTGGTGACTAGAAATAGGGAAAATCACCACCACTCAGTCATGTGTGGCTGAAAATGGGTCCCTCCGAGAGCGACATCACTTCTGAGATGCCTGTGAGGCGTGTTGGCATCAGCACAGAAGCTCTGCTGAGATGGATGTTCTTGACGACCCGCACTTGCACGCTACTCCGCCGGCACCACAACTCTACCCGTGCTTATCTTCGGGACATTTCAGGACATTTAAAAAAAAATTCACACTAAAGAGGACATGTCCAGGGAAAAGAGGACGTGGTAATGCTGCTTTGGGTCCAAAACAGTAACAGTATGGATAGACTGTGAAAATATATATACTTTATCTCTCCTCTTTGTCACTATCATCTACCTCCTTCCTCCCCATGTCTTACCTTTATCCCTCTAGTTTTTTCTTCTTTAAGTCCTGTGGTGGGAGCACCAGGTTGGTGTCTTCAAACTTCTGCGCTGCCTTTATGTCGGACCGGTTAAAGGGAGATCCGTGATCTCCCCAACCTGCCCGCCACCAGACATCTGAAACTGCCGATTTCCCGGGACCTGTCTCGAGACTGTCACTGGAAAAATGGGACCGTTGCAACTGTGATGTTTATAAACAATAAAGTTTAGTTTGTTCCCTCAGCATGTGGTCTCCATGCCAACTGCAGAGTACAGATTTTACCTCAGATTTATTTAATGAACACAAGTTTATCACAAATTTTCCACAACCCTAAAATTAGCAGTAATATATTTAATAATAACAGAAGCGTCTTTATATTTTTAATCATTCGTAAAAAAAAAACACCCTCCAGGTCACCATGACGAGTATCTCTGGTTGGCCGTTTGAAATGTTGGGTGGTATGTAAATAATATTTTCATTCTTAGGACAATATAACCCAAAATAAAGGGGCCAACTTCCTTAAAATAAAGGAACTTAATAAAGGAATCCATTTTCCTAAAATCTTTATAAATAGACAGCCTTGATTTTTTTGTCTTTGTTAACCCCTTGCATGTCAAAGTCTGGCATTCAGAGGGTTAAACACCTAAGTCCAATCTAGGTTAAATAATGTAAAAAAACAAAACTTTGTAGTTCTTTCCCAATGCCCTTTGTAGAACACCAACCCTTCTTTCAATGCCTCAATTTACTGTCGTTTAAGCCTCGGACAAATCAGTTGCAGCTACATTTAATCCAAATCTTGTCTGCTCATATTTTTAGGCTTTTCCAAAAGCAATCAAATAAAATTTGTAGTACGACGCGATTAAGAAACAACACAAAAGACATACCATCAACGTTCACCCCAACACAAAAATGCATTAAGCTGTCCGAGAATGTTTAATCTTCGGTGATAATAACAAGGTTGGATTGTAATGGCTTCATTTGGTATTAATGCAGATGTCACAAGTAGTTTGTCTGTTCACAGCCTCTTCATTCAGCAATAACAGGAAAGTTTCATTAGGAGAGTGTGGCTGTGTTATTGTGATAGCATAGTTAATCTCCTTCAAGTGCATAAGTTACAAGCCCCAATTTAGTTTGCTCTTTCTAGCCCGCGTTCGGATATTAAAACGTAATTTCCGAGTTCGCTCGGCGGGCCCTAAATAAGCGAGACTCCAAGATACACCAATGCAAAATGATTTTAAACCAGACTCTAATGTGACATCTTTATTCAGACACAAGTGTCTTTTGTAGTTCAATTTTTAAATCAATTTGATGTAAATTTTACATCTCCGCTGAAGCCTCTCGGTCAGTGAACTCGTAAGGGAAATTCTGCTCATGCTCTGCGAACCTGGCTCTCATCGTATTATTTTTCTGGTAGTTCAAAATATTTTTCCCTTACTCAAGATAAGTAAGAAACTGCGAAAAAATACTTTGTAGCAGAAATACATAATAGAGCTATATTTTAACCCCTTAATGACAAAGCCCGTACATATACGGACTCAAAATGCATTGTTTTCAATTGGTTTAGGGACCGCCCATTGTCCTTAAGGGGTTAATATAGATGTTTTATATGTTTAAATCACTGTAAAACTTACATTAGTTACTAAAGTATCTATGACTAAGTCCAGCTTTATCAGAAGTAACTACCACCTGGCTGAGGGACTGTGTCCTGTGTCATCTGGTGTTCAATACTTTCCATTTTTAATTTTATTACAAATAAAAGGTGTTTTTTTTTATACCAACAGATGGTGCAGCTCATCAGGTATAGTGATTTGTATGCCTGGTTGGGATTTTTTTTCTTTCTCTTTATTTGCCTAAAGCATAAGCAGAAAAGAACCCGGTTTCATAGATGTTATCTTGACAATGTTATGCCAAAAAGTAATGAATACTACAGAGAAAATGACATTTAATGTTCTGCCAATATAACATGTGAATGGATTTTACAATGATCTTCATGAAACATTTTTGTGTACAGAGTACATGCTGTCAAACAAAACGGCTAAAAACACAGCAAAAAGCTTTTGTCCAAAATTCATGGGCTCTTTCACTCACACACACTCTTACACTTTCATCCACATTCTCTCACATTCTCTCAGACTTCTTACACTTCCATGTCTCGCAGCTCCCCTTTTCTCTAGCATATTCTTGTTCTTCAACTGCTTGTTCTTCTCTCTTCTATCTACTTTATTCATCCGCATCTCTGCCGACATGACCTCATAAGGTAGTTATCTCCGGCAAAATGGCGGAGCTTGTAGGAAACCCTGATCCTCCTAAGAGGGCGTCACCGGAATCGCCACTGTTTTTGCGGAAATTAACAGGGAGGTCATGTCCGTGGAGATGCAGATGAATAACTAGAACACAAAAGAGAGAAAGAACAAGAAGCGGAGCTACGAGGCACTGAATGTCTCCCTACCTTCTTCACCGACCTCTTCCGCTTCTAAGAGCGTGAGAGAGGGTGAATGAGAATGAGAGTGTGAGAAAGTTAGCAAGAGTACAAGAGCATGAGTGTGATAGTGAATGTGGGCATCGTACAACAAATTTGATTTCCGAACTTAAAAACCGGAATTCGTGGTTCAAACCTTGTCCGGATCATTTTTGGCCCATTTGCACATGTCAAGTAAAGAGTGCTACGTGTAATGTATTCACCAAATGGTTAATTGCAGGTGAGTTATAAAATATTTCATCTCACTGATTGAAAGTCCATCCATCATATCCACTTTAAAGCTTATGATTGCTGCGTAGTCCATTTCAATTCTCATGGTGTTGCGTTTTCAAGAATCCCCGTTGATTTCAGATCTTTTGCAAGGACATCCTTGAATTGTACATTATAAAATATTATTATTATTATTATTATAAAATAACTCTATATAAATTGTGTGCAGCTTATTAGTCTGTGAACCTCATCCAAGGGCAGCAGTGCAATGGCAAATCTTCTTGTGAAGCGTATCAGATGAAGCTGAGATGAAGTTTCAAGCTGTTCTGCATGGTGCGTACAAGTTAGTTTACTGCCTTTTTGAAAAATGTACTGTAAGTAGGCATATGATTGAAAAGAGTGTGTAATAATATTCAATTGATTGAAAAGATAATAAAATGGCACAGTCATCAATTAAATCCCATGGCTGCATAGTTGAATTAGCTGATGTGAGCTTAATTTAAAGGCTCATTTTAGATGCGCTAAAGTTTCTCAAAGAAAACAGTAGATAATGTTTATTTCCACAGTATAATTATCTCAGAACATCTGCACTTTTTCTTCTTGGAAGATCATACAGACTTCCCGTATAAATCAAAGAAGGGAAATGTTATTAATGGTGCACTCTTCCAGTTAATATGTTCGTAGATATTTATACTTAATTGGAAATATTTCTCTCCCTCCTCCAAAATATATAAAATCGTATACTGCATGTATCAAATTGACAGTGCAGATGAGACCTTCAAGTAACGTAGGAAGGTCATACCATCCAGAAGCTTAGGCTTGTGACCAGATGTTAGGAAATGTATCATACAATTCATAAATAATAGTCTTTTCAGGCAGGGGTGAAATATACTTGTCTAGGTCTTAGCCTTTTGGCTGTTTGTCTGTAAAGACATTATACCATCATCATTAAATACCTGTTATCATCAAAGAATTGTTGTCTTCCAGAGGAGACTTTTTCAGTTTCATATCATATACGGAGATGAGAAGATACCCCCCCCCATACACACACACCCCTAAAAGATTTTAATATAGAGTCCCTTATACTTAATGAATAGTGCTTGTACATAATGCTAAAAGCATCTACATTAAGTAGGAGTTGGTGTATTGTGAAAATCCAAGGCTGATAAAAGTCATAATAAATACCACTATCGCCAAAGAATGTAGTGCTACAGGACAATTATATACAAATCCAATTACCCTAACTTTATTTCACACCTGTGTAATTGGTCTTACTCCATCAGCATACAGTTGAAGAATATGCCAGGGTGGGCTAGCCAGAGCTTCAGCATCCGAAGACGTTTTAGACAATTGTATGCTTCCACTGGTTTTGGGGAAAGCCCTTTACGGTTCCATCACTGGTGGGGAGGAACTCAAGTGGCCCACACACAGCCCTAACCTTAACCCCGTCGAGCACCTTTGGGATGAATTGGAAGGCTGATTGAGGGTCTGGCCTTCTCGTCCAACATCAGTGCCTGACCTCACAAATGCTTTTTTGGCTAAATGGACAATGATTTCCAAAGAAACCAAAACCTTGTGGAAAGCTTTCCAAGAAGATTATATAGTTATATAGGCTGAAAAAAGAAATGCGTCCATCAAGTTTCCTATATCTGTTTGGCTCGTTCCAATTTTGCACTAACCAGGGAAAAAAATCCTTTGACCCCAAAATGGCAGTCAGATTTCTCCTTGGATCAATAAGCTGTATCCCCATAATTAAAGATTATATCCCTGAATATCATGTTTTTCCAGGTATCCATCCAGTCGCAGTTTAAACGTCTGTACAGACTCTGATAAAACTACCTCTGCAGGCAGAGAATTCCACATCCTTATTGTCCTTACTGTAAAAAACCCTTTCCTCTGCTTTAGTCTAAATCTCCTTTCTTCCAGTCTGAACGCATGACCACGTGTCCTATGCATAGTCCTGTTTATGAACAGATTTCCACACAATGGTTTGTATTGGCCCCGAATATATTTATATAATGCTATCATATCCCCTCTGAGGCGCCGTTTTTCTAAACTAAACAGATTTAAATTTGTTAACCTTTCTCTATAACCCTTCCTTTTATTAATTTTGTAGATTGCAAATGCTATTGCTGCAAATGAGGAGCCAACTCCATACCAATGCCCATGGTTTTGGATAAGGATGTCCAAAAAGTTCAGATAGGTGTGATGACCAGGTGTCCACATACTTTTGGTGATGTATTGTACATTTTGGTTACATTGCGTAAATTGTTGGCGCTATATAAATAAAAGATATTAATAATAATAATAATTTGAGATATCTATTTGTTATTGCTTTCGGCTTTGAATTTTTAACCTGAAAAGTATTTATGTTTTCATTTACCTCTGGTGGAAGTGAAAGACCCATTTGTGGACCGTGTAATAGGTTGTGTCCACACATGACTATCTAGTGAGTTAAGCTATAATAGCGTTTTATTAACAGCTGGGAGTATTGTATCCAAAGAAATTATCATGTAATTTCCCTTCACATGATTTGGTTTTTATATTCTGTGCCGGGCATATACAACATAAGTCTCGGTGAATGACAGGCTGTTTTTGCTAGTATCACAGTAAAGGTAATAGAAAGTTTCAATGCGTTGAAAGTTATCACGCCCTGGAAAAGAGAATTTTTAGGAAAATGCTATTCTTCAGAGAATTTGCGACCAACGTCAGCCTCAAATTATTTTAAGCAGCCCAACACTTGAATGTATTCTTGCAGAGCTAGAATGACTTTCAGTTTGAGATGTCCAAAAAGCTTCTTAGACACCAGCTATTCCATTTTAGTTTATAGCTTAGAAAATGAAAGTCCATGAGAATTCATGTTCTCTTTTAGAATCCCGTCACAGATTTTGTGCTCATGAAAGCCTGATATATGTTTCTTTATGAAGAGTTAAAACGTAATTGTACACATCACCATCATTTCTAGCAATTGTTACTCAAGTTAATATCACGGTACTAATTATGTAGAAGTATAAGCACTCTTACAGTTCAGATTAATGACCACATAAGGCCACAAATTGTAGAATTGCTTAATAGTTAGAAGTAAATCACTGTTTTGTTATGTTAATATGCAACATATTTATTATTTTTTAATGTGTTATTTCAAAATGTGCATAAATCCCTATAAAAGCAACCCTGAATAAAAATGACGCAACAGATAAAAGCTTGCAACACATTAATTTATCTTCCTACAGTTCTGCCCTCCTTCTCGGCCCCTTTTTCACCTGCACCTGTGCTTTTTTAATACATAGAGGGCACCCACTCTTTGTATCCCTTCACTCCCCATTATGCTCAGTTGGATTACTCCAAATCTTTCCATTCTATAGTTCTTCACCTTTCCTGTCTTCCCCTTGTACTTCATCCAAAAACCTTCAAGTGAGAAGCCCACCTGTGTTCACTCTTTCTGTTATATTTGGGTACATTTGGTACATATGTGGTCCCCGACATATTTCTCTCTGTTCCAAACCCTGTTAACCTCTAACCATAAACTCCCTCCCATTCCTTAAATTCACTAGTATACATGTGCTATTTCTCTCTTAGCCTCCTAGCTGTTACTGAAAAATGGATCCCACCTTTGATACTACCACCTCTGATGCACTCTTCTTCAGGGGCTTTTCTGCCTGGCTCCTCTGCAAGATCTCTCCTGGATCTTCTCATATCTTTCAAACCATTCCTTTTTCTGGCAAGACATCTTCACCTCTAACGCTTTCTGTTGGTTTCCCCCAAGGATCAGTCCTTGGTCCTCTACACTTCTCCCTCTACACATCATCTCTTGGAAAACTGATCAACTGATTTGGCTTCCAGTATCCTCTATGCAGAAGATTGACACGTCTTTCCCTAATCTCTCTCCTTTTCTCATGTCCCGTATTACCAACTGTTTGTCTGCTATTGCTTCATGGATGTCACAACGCGGCCTTCAATATAATCTACCTAAAACTGAACTCATTACGTTCCTCCTTCTATCTCCACCCAGGTACCTGAATTGTCTATTAACAACACTACTTGCTCCCACTAACCAGGCCCGTTGCCTTGGGGTCTTCATTGACTCAAACCTCTCTTTCATCTCTCACATTCAATCCCTCACCAGATCCTGCCGCTTGCACCTAAAGAAACATCCCCCGCATCTGACAATTTCTCACCCAAGAAGCCACAAAAACACCCTGGTTCATTCCCATATCATTTCCCTTCTTGACTATTGCAACACTCTCCTGGTTGGCATTTTTCTGTCTCGACTCTCCGCTCTGGAATCTATTTAAAATGCTGCTGCCAGGCTTATCTTCCTTACACAATGCTTATCTACAACCCCTACACTATCTCTCCGCTTTTCTCCATGCCTGATCACCCCATTCCCTCTATCTTGTAAGTTTGACCATCTCTACCTCATTTATCAGTTTGTTCTAGTCTTGCCATATTTCTATTGAAGATATGCATGTAAGAAGAGCTGCTTAAATTGTTCGCACTATATAAATAAAAAATTTTAATGCTAATAATAATAACAATAGAGAGATGAGATCATGGGAACAATAGTCTGCAATTTTTTTTCTTCAAACTTTAGGCAATTTACAATTTTTCATAATATTTTCACCTCATGGCGAAGGCCTCATTATATTCCAAATACTTTCATCACTGTATCTTACAGCATGATCTTAAAAAAAACTTTTGCTAGTTAGTAAAGAAAACTCTTTGGTAGCCTAGCTATCACAGCAAGATATGTGGGAGTCACAATCAGAGGCTTATTGTAAAACTTGGAGAGCTGGGACTCACACTAGGGCAGGCTATTTAAAGGGACCACTCAAGTGTCCCAAAGAGCCCCCTAAACAAAAGAAAGTACATAAAAGCTACATAAAAAGGGACCTCTCAGCAATTTCAGCTGAACTAGTTTCAAGCTTAAGTGTTGAATTGATTGTAAAACTGGTCAACTTTGAGCAGTATACTGAAAAAAAGACATCATGGAGCAAGGCCTTCTACAGTGAGAAAGAAGAATGGCGCGCCCCTGTCTTAGCCATTGTTTTCCCTATATTAGCAAATAAGCTTATGTATAAGCGATCTGTTGGCGACCCTAAGGCTAGTCCTGTATGAAAGAAGATATTTCTTGTACAGGAAGGAAAATAATGGCGCTTTATGAATCAACAAATAATAATAATAATATTATTTCTCTATTCTCTACCCAATTGAGGTTCTGTGTTGAAGAAAACCCGCATCTTCAAAATCTTTTTTGTTTGCAATTTATTTAACATATAGAAGCTTATTTCATTCATATTAACTGTTTGACCATTAAGCCATATGTGTGTGTATATAATATATATATGTCTGGCCTTTAGCTTTAGAACTTCAGAAGCACTTTTCTTCAGTGAAATCACTGAAGAAGGACGTCAAGAGGTGACAAGAAAGAAATGCAGATGTCAGAGAGAAATAAATTGAAAATAGAAATGCAATATACACTGGCCAATCTATAAGAAAATAACAAGCCGCAGGAGGAGGAACAAACTTTAGAAAAGACTGTAATAATTCACGGAGAATGCAAAATTACAGTGATAGAGAAAGAATAGGGATATGGTACCATTAATAAAGAAGAAGGTGGCAAACGCTGGTAACAAGGATATGTATCAGAGGGAGCTTTGTTAACTAAACTGTGGGTGCACCCTATGGATTACATGCCAGCTCTGTTGTAGCATGACTTTAGAATATTAAATATATTGTATAAGTAACATTTTAAGTGTACCATTTGTGTGTAATAGACTTAAATTATTTAAACACAAAGTTGGAGGAAAAAGTTTACGTATATCCATTGTTTTGTCCGTCTGTCCCCACTAGTATAGTAAGTATATTAAAGTATAGTATATTATAGTAAGTATATTAAAGTAAGACAAAATATATTTTAAGAAATAGCCCATCAATGGCTTTAAGGTTTTGACTTGTGCGACCCCAATGTAAGCTGACATTGTTTGCCTCTTAGATAATTTGTAAAAAGTTGCTGTATAGGAGTGATGATAATACGCACAAATTATTCAAAATTAAATATTTTACTATGTGAAGAGCATAAACATGCAGGATGAAAACCAAGGAAAGGAAGGCAAACAAGTGAACAGATGTATCGGAGAGAGACAGAATTTCATTAGAACTGTGTAGACAATAACAAGGCCTCTAGGATATAGCAATAATGATGGATACAAGACTTAATAAATTGATGCTTCCCAGGACTGTCACAATACATTACATTAATGTTTGAAGGACAAAAACTTGTTGTAGTAGCCTAATTCACAGTATAAACTAAATAGCGCATTACAATATGTAATATGTACATAAGCAGATCCTTGTGATAATTCACTTGGGCCAGTATGTTGAAGTCTGTAACTAAAGCCAACAGGCCTTCAAGAGTTTGAGGAGTTCAAAATAAACCTGAAAGTTGTGTCTTCTCCGTTCATTTAATGGAGGACTCACCAATTGGATGCATCTTTATTCTCATTGAATTCCGGTGTTGATTAATATTGATTGAGAAACCAAGGGAGAGGAGCGAATTTACATAGTTCTCCGACTTGAGCTCTGATGGGTTTTCATGTTGCCCGAAACTTTCTGAAATAGTGAATAGACCATGTGTACGTACTGGAAGCTCCAGTTGACTATACTATGATTCTAAACACTATAACTAACCCCATATTATTCCAGATTCAATGTATACCCTTGTTTGCATGAATGCACAAAGATATATTAAATAGATTGAAAATATGGCTCTTTTCCTACCGCACGTATTCTGTACAAGATGTACCGCATTGAATGTTGGAAATGTATCTGCTTCTGTTGTGTTCAAGAAGCCATGTTGCTGGCCCGTTTTGGGCTCAAAACCAGATCACATCACCAGAATTGTGCCGTCAGTCTATACTAGCCTTTAAAAAAGCTGATGGACTATTGCTTGTAATTAAAACATATTATTTGGTGAACACCACTGCTATCACCTTTCTTAGGCTATGCCTTCTTTATCGAATGGGCATTGTGGGCATTTTCCCAGGTGCCAACATCTGACAACGACTGCAGTGAAGAACCATGTATCAATTGGCATTTTTCTTCTTATTTTTTTCTTAAATATGAATGTGGCTCTTGGAGGATGGGTGAGCATTTTTTTACGATACGTAAGAAAAAAAGGCAAAAAATTAAAAATGGTTTGTTGTTCAACAAGTCATTGAATTTACTTGCTACACATTGCCTTTGCTCTTGTGTCCTTATCAAAGAGGGTCTGCCCAGAGATGCCTGAAACCTCTGATGGAGCCCTGCTTGCTGAAGGACCATACCAAGACATGTTGGACACTGCTATGCTTCCAACTTTGTGGGAACACTTTAGTGAAGGCTATTTTCCAGCATGACTACCCCAGTATACAAAGCAAGGTCCATAAAGACAGGGCTGGATGAGTTTGGTGTGAAAGATCCCAGACCTCAATTCCATTGAACACCTTTGGGATGAACTGGAACAGACATTGCCAGCCAGGCCTTCTCCTCCAACATCAATGCCTGACCTCACAAATGCTTTACTGGATTAAATGGGCAAAACTTCCCACAGAAACTCTCCAAAATCTTGTAAAAAGCCTTCCCAGAAGAGTGGAAGCTATTACGGCTGCAAAGGGGGTGCCAACTTCATATTAATTTCTATGTATTTAGAATGCAATGTCATCAAATTCACTGATGGCGTAATAGTCAGGTGTCCCAATACTTTTGTCCATATAGTGTATAATTACTTATGTAAAGTGAATGTGTTTTGATGACCCAGACTGAATGTGAGAATTGATTTTTCCTGAAGGTGTTTTTTTTTTTCAATGAAGAGGTTGTATTTATTAGTTGCTCTCCGCAGACAGAGTGTATGATTTATTAAACAGGCTGCGGGAGTGACAATAGCGTGACAAGAAAAACACAAGAACATAACAAAGTAAGACAATGCAATCTTTATTTCAGACAAACAAGAAAAACTGTTAAGTATAAAACACGTTCATGAATTACTTTTTTTTTGTAATGCTATTAAAAATGTAAAATTTGAAGGTTTTGCTGTTAAAAACTCTGAGAACAACATTTATCATGCAGGATTGTCTCATTCTATTGTATATTCCGGGTAGCAAAAAGACACTTGTACACAGATGATTTAATGGTGAACGAGACCGATAAACAACAAATAAAAATTAGTTACAAATAACAATAATCTTTGTGAACAATGGATTATTGTAATACTGCTCAGTAAATTAACATGTCAATGAGAATTTTTTTTTAATGGATGTAAAAGGTTACTTTTAAACGAAAAGGAAAAATTATGCGACTAGCAGATTCTATAGCATGCAAACGAGAATGTGTAAATCATGCACAGTTTTCATTTGCTAATATAAATCAATATTTAATATCAGAGAGATGCCTAAAGTAAGGGCATTTACATTGGGGTACATCAGCACCTCCGCTGTATTTATATGTTTGGGTCCAAGTCGCGGTATCACCAAATGAGACACTGTTTTTTGGTGTAAAAAATGTTGGAATTTCTTAAATTGATGGATTTCACTTGGAGATTTTTGAATGTCACAATATTTTAAATTACCCCCAATGGTCTAAAACCTACCTTCAGGAGAAAACTGTGTCATATAATGAATCCAGGCCTCTTATCTACCATGTCCCATGGCTGTTGTGTTGTGCGTGCACAACCAGCTACACAACGCATTTACGCCTCTTGTCTACAAGAACATACCCAGTCATAATTGATCCATGCATACCAACGCACCTCTGGGCCACGCGGCTTAAGCGATGCTCCTTACTTTTGGCACCAAACCTTTGGAATAAAATCTCTGACCTTGTGATATCTGGTGCAGCGGTGGATCTGCTGCCTTGGCTTGGAGAATAAAATAAATTCCAGCTCAGGCAGATTTATTGAAGGACACCAACAACAACGTTTCGACCTCACAATGAGGTCTTTATCAAGTTGGCTTGGGGAATAAGCATTCTTCAGGTTGCATTTCTGGTGTTAATCCGACTTGTTTTGCCTATAAAGAAGCAATTCGTTTATTTAGAGAAACATACCGCTGCCAGCACAATTTCCCTGTCTCTGTGAGCTCCTAAAATTAAAGCCCAAATAAAATAGGTTGTACTTTTCGAGAACCCTTTTATATTTGTAGATATCAAGCACAGAAAAGGATCTTATTGTTAATATACAATTGACACTGTTAAACTTTACCCATGGAAAATAACAATGAATAATAATACAGTTGCCAGGAACTCACGAAAAAACAATGATGTGGGCTGCAATTATGAGGGCATGCGAAGCCTCGCAGGCCCACCGGGGGTGACCTTGCTGGTCGCACATGCAGTAGAAGAAGGCAAAGGCCCACTTCTAAAGTCACATAAAAGTCTGCCAGCCCAGAATCAAAGACAGGCAGCAAGTGTATGTAGTCAGTTAAACAGGCAAGAGATCAATGCCAAAACAGCAGACCAGCTGGCAAAAAACAAGCTTACTGAGCAGGAAGTACATGCCAAGAATAGATTTAAATAGCCTACTTAACATGTGACATGTGCAGGTCCTCCACACTCGGTGGCTGCAGATGGAAGCACCCTGAGTGCAGTCAGCCATACCAGTGACTGCAACAAAACGGATCAGAAGCATAGCAGCAGAACTGGCCGGCTGATCAGAGAACCTGCCTCAGAGGTGAGGCTCCAAATTCAAGTCCTAAACCAGCCATGACCCCAACATGCAGTCTGTAGGCCTGGTACACAAAAACGGAGAAGACAGATAGAAAGAGGAGGTAAAGGACAGTAAACATGCATGGGATATGCGTAGAGCTATCCTGAATCAATTAATCCTCCGTTTTGCAAGCGTCAGTGTAGAAAGGTAATGATCTGATGTTGAACATTTAGCAAGGTGCAAGTTGTTTTTCATGTTTTCTTGGTAACAGACTCGTAAAAACCCCTGCGGTGTACATAGATTTGTATTTTAACAGACTGCTGTGCTTTTCTGATGTTAGTAAACTACCTGGCAAAAGTTGTTCTTTCTGTTAAAATCCGAATGCTTAAATATCTAGGATGCCATAAGCAGAAAACTTTTCTGAAACAACTAGAAAACTTGAACGCAGAATATCCAAGTGAGCTCCGTTAAATGCCAGATCCAACAAAATCCAGTGATGGCTTTTTTTGTATTAACCCTTTCGCGTCTGGCGACGTAACAGGTGCGTCCCAAGTGGTCTCAGCGGTTCTGTGACATACCTGGTACGTCATCCAAAAAAGAAAATGCCCTCAAAACTCAAAAGCTAGTAAACCAACGATCACGTTTTCACCTGCCACAGGCAGCTTCAGGGAAGGGGGTTGTGTGTTGATTGGGTCCCCACACAACATTCCCTTGCTGCCTGATCGCTCCAGGAGAGCTACAGTGCAGCGTTAACCCCTTCAAATGTGGCATTTTATGGGGTTAATACCCATTTTGTATGGGGCTCTGCAAAAAAGAGCCCACACTAGCCCTTTGATTACTCAGTGAACTTTGAGATTCTTTCCCCCATCTTATTGTCACCTTTGAGAGCTAAGGAAATGTTCAAAAAATAATGTTTCATATATTTAATATATTAAAATGTTACTAAATTAGTTTGATGTTATTAGAAATGCATATAATATTATTTGTGTACAAACACTTCCAAAGGCTGATATTATAATTAATTTAACAATCTTATACAATCTAACAGTGCAGCCTGTCTTTCTCTATATTCAAATTATGTTTTAGGATAAGAAGCCCTTTAGCTAAGACCCAAATATGTCAAATCTGAAACAAAAGAACCCCATGCTGCTATTTTGTAATAGAATGCATTATCTTTTACGGGATATTCTGGGTGTTGGGAAACATAATCCTCGGAGCAAATTCATAGCATGGCCATTGGAATTAGAAACCCTCAATACCCAGAGGGTTCTTTTGCTAGCCGCATGATTGAAATAAAGGTATTGATTGTTAAACATTCTATACGGAATAAACCAGAATTAACATTTAATCTTTTTTAAATACCATTACAAAATACATCAATCAACATAAATTTGGAACAAAGAGACTTTACCTCCTACCAAGTGGAATCATAAAACATTTGGAGAAACCATATGAGTGAGGATATTTAGTTACTGTACAATGATATTGTCAGTTTAACATTCATTTAAACCCAAATCAAAAATGAACAGTTTAATGTCCCTGACTTCCCAACTAAAGAATGTATATTAAGTAATATGTGTTAACTTTTATATGTATTCTTCTTCAAAAAAAAGAAAATGAGCCCATACCCTCCATGGTCCAACGATTCTTGCCACTGATTGGCTGTTTGAAGCAACCAATCAGTGTTAGGAAAGAACTCCCACTGAATTCAATGGAAGATCCCCTACCCAAAGCGTTCGCGGGCCATCAAAGGAACGAGCTAGCAGTATGTATATCATGTTGAAGGCAATGTGTTCGACAGAACACATCACCTGCGCAGAAAATAGTTGGAGAGCGGGCGAAGGGGTAAATCCATATGAGGAAATCCGCAGAATCTTCCCCAAAAGGCACACAGAAAACTTCAAGGGACCTGTCAGCTGTCATATGCATTCAAAAGCATATAATGCCTGGAGTATGACCGGTGACTTCAAACGTTAGGCCACAAAACATTTTGTAAAATACCAAAACGTACAAAACGTAGATTGAAATAATTTGTTTCACTCTAAACACATAAGGAGAGTTTATTATGTCGCAGACAGAATTGATCAAATATTCCCTAGCAATTTGCCTTACATTCTGCAGCATATTACTTTGAGTAGCTGAAGCCTTTTCAAGTAAATAGTATTATAAAACGTACAGAAATAACTAAATGAAACACTTCACAGGAAGCAAAAAAAATCCTCTGGATGGGTTGCAATGCTGAATGACTGTTAGACTGATGACTCCTCGATGTATTTTTTTTTTACTTTCATACACAACAAAAATTCAACTTCGGGCATCTAAAAAGGTAGAAAAGGCACATAAAAGGCTGGCTTTTTGTAGTCTTTGTAATAGTTAGGACAGGAATTGTATATTCTTTAAGGACAATATATACAGTAAAAATCTGAAATTACTTAAATAGTCATATTTATCACAGTAGATAACTTAAGCGATGGTTTGGCCTTCAGTTGCTCTTCTCCATTACTTAAAGTTGCCAGCTTTTCTGAATCTGCTTTTACAGACTCGACAAGAGTGCTTACACCCCAATGTTTGGCCGAATCCGTCGTTGTAACGATGAGGATGTTCCATGGGCTATATGTTCCACCAAAGATCAACATGAAGACACTTGAGCAGGTGTCTTGCACAGATTCATTCACAATAGGACATGGCGATATAATATTTCATATCACCATGCCCTATCGTGAACGAATCAGTGCAAGACGCCTGCTCAAGTGTCTCCATGTGGATATTCGGTGGATAAGTATCTCCTACTCTGTGTTTACTGAACTTCGTGGTATTGGAACGTAGGGAAGGCTGATATTACCGTAGGGTGTGCCAATGTCACTATTGTCCTATTGCCAGGCCAACAGTGCCACACACTCAACCGACCTGCCGCTTCCATAATGTCTATATGCATTTCACAGAAAACCGTGTCTTGTTTTAAAACTAAAATAGATTATAAGTTCTACTTTGTTAGTATAAGATGTGAAGTTTCTGTACCTTGTTAGTGCACTTGGTTATCTTTTGCTGACCTATTTATTTTGTCTTGTACATATATTATCGTCTTTATTAATCTTTCATCTCCGAAGAAAGCATATTCTGGATTTTGTAATGAAATGCAAATCAATTTAGAGTTTTAGAGATCAGCAAAAGAATGAAAATTAGACAAAAAATGTTTTGAAAACTTTTGAAATTATGCGTGTCCTTTCATTAAAGCTTTCCGTTTAGCAGGGCAATCTCCCAGAATACAATATTACAAAAGACACAGAAAAATCTACTGGATGTGATGAATACAATTTAAAAAGTTGAGAGCCAAAAGCTTAGATCCAAGACCCATTGTGAAGAAAATTAGCTCACTGCCATCGGTCATAAAGTCCCACAGGGACATCATGAGGAAGGTCCATGAGAAGCATGGAGTTTCTGACCTGTGTAGAGCAAGCTCAGTCTGTTGAGGCTTGTGGTCCTCCTGCAGATTAACTTTAGAACTTCATTAGTGTGATGGTAAGGTTGTCTGAATGTGCACATAAAGATCTATGGATACACGTGCCAGTGACTTGAACCCATAGTCGTTAGGTGTGTGCATGGCTTCTTCAGCTTAACTTTGAATGTTTCTAAGAACGTCTTTATTGAAGCTATGGGCAATGTTCTTTCACTTGCCTTATGTACCAAGCTTAGTGCTGCCCTGTGGCACCTGCTTGCCTCAGCATCTTCATGCTTCTGTTTACCACTTCAGTAAGGTAGGCACCATCCGTCTGGTTGCCTCCATTCAGTTGCATCCCAGGAACATCAACGTCTCTAACCCTGTGCAGCCCTGCTAATATAAAAATTTGCATGCACCTCTGTGGTATTAAAGCTCTAGGTTTGATGTTAATTCAGGGCTTTTAGAAGCTAAGTACGACTGTTGTGCCCGTGGGCGATATAGTATTCTGTTTGCATTATGTATTGAAATGGTCTACTCTGAAAATCAGGTATACTTGTATCTTGTATATATATATAGACACAATACACACAGAGAAAAATACATTATACATACATACAACAACTTTCTGAGACCTCTATAGCATCATGGACAACACTCAATATATGTATATTATATATGTATATGTATATTATATAATATTATATATTATATAAAATATAAATCTTAAGGATCTTAAAGAATCAAATTATAAAACAGGTTCCCATCGAATGGGATAATCTCCTCTTGTAGCTACTGGTAGCGAGTGTTCTACAACACGTTGGGGTACTTATTCTATAAGGACACTAGTATGATACAGATGCAGGTTTCCAAAGTGTGACAAATAATATACATGACAAATGATAGGAAAGTCAGTTTTTGGGGTTCCCTATGGTGGAAACACCTTTCCTCTTCATTTAAATGTGGAAATAAGAAAGCAAATGTAGCTACCTGCAATAGAAAAACAATTGCTGGTCAACTAAAGTCAGCACAGGACATTAGAAATGATTCTGAATGGCTGTATGTCTGTGAAACCAGCATTAATTGGTATTTTAATTATTGAACCAAATTGCACACAAAAAAACCCCAAAACACTTGAGTTTATCAAACAGATCATTTGGGAACATTTTAAACAGATTTCAAATATCGTCTCTGAAATGATTTGTAAGCGTTCTTTAATACGTTCTATATTGTTAGTTTCAATAAAACTTTTGATTTCCATTGAATTGGAATTAAAAAAATACATTACCCATGAATGAATGAATTAATGAATGAATGACATGTTTCAAAAGGATAAACTGTGAAATGAAAGCCATCTCAACAGTGCTTTCATTTCATTTTTTCTAGACCAAAATATTGGGCTCAAAATGAAGTAAAAAAAAAAAGGAAAGAGCTCACTTGATTTACAGACCTTGAATTTCATACATTGAAGATAAGATTTCATACATTGAAGACAAAAAAGCATGAATGAGGAGGGTCTTTTTGTGTTTTTTTTTTAATTTGTACAAATGTCTTGGAAATGTCTTTGATAATTAATTCATGAAAAGGCAGTTTGGTCTAATATATCTAGAATATGATACATTACATCAGACACTCTGTTCTAATGAATTTGTGCCTTTTGTCATGGAGATACAACCAATATTCTGTCAACGCATCTGGAGTCTGAAGACCTATCTCTGGAGGACCAGTCTGCTGTCCTCCATAATAAAGGTCTGAGACAATGCTCCAGATGTGAAGAACTCGAGAGTCTCTTCAACATAACCTATGTTGATTCAAGGGTGTCCTTAAGATCTGTGCGTTCTTCTGGCAGCTGCCAATGAGTATGCTACGCCTAATGCTTTTCTTGGAGATTATATATAGAACATCATGTAACCAATGCAGCAGATCGCTTGCTCACGCATATACAGAACTTATCATTTTTCCAGTAGTTATTTTTCATGTTCTACATTCTACTATATTTATTCCAGCAGGAAGATCAGTGAAAGCATCTTGCTTAGCCCCAGCTCAACTTTGCTAACCTTCTTCTTGCATACAGAATATGGCACTTTGACGCTGGTGGTAATATGTGAAGAAGTGATGCTAACTTATTAATGACAGCTGATAGACTGTGAGCAGTGGCATCTCCAGCTTTCATATTTATAGGGGGCACATGGGGAGACTGGGACCAAAGTGTGGGGGGGGGGCAATTCTAAAATGCTACATATACACTCTCTGTATCCATCTATCTCTATAAATATATATATATATATAAATGCATTAGACATGCATTTTTAACTACATAATATGTACTTATCTTTGAAGTTAAGACCGTGATTTAAATATGGTTTCAAAATAACAGCTGAACTAGCAGTTATTTCTCATTCTTTAATATTAGCCCCTGCTGCCAGTATATATATAAATATTAGACCCTGCTGCCAATATATATAAATATTAGACCCCGTTGCCAATATATTTTATATTTAAAAAATTGAACCCCAGGAAAGCATTTCCTTTGGCCACGCTCCCTAGCATAGAATCACTCCCTCCATTACCACACCAAAAAATATATTTGATGGCTCAGTATCATTGAAAGAGTAGTCCACAGCAGCAGAGATTTTTTTAATTAAAAAAGCTAATGTTAGCCTCCCAGGACCCATACACACTGCCTTTACACACACCTGCCCATAAACACACATATAGACATACAATAAACAACAGAGTTAGGATCCAGATTGCTGCAGGGAACCTGGATCCTACTCTCTGGCGGCCGGTGGACGTCTGCATGATGCACGTAGACAACCTCCGCTGCCAGCAATTCCGCCGGTGCTCCACCATAGAAGCCCTGAGCGGAAGTGCTGGCAGCGGAGGTTGTGCATCAAGCAGACGTTCACCGTCTTCGGCGATGCACGTAGACAACCTTCACCGCCAGTGCTTCGCCGTCATACCGGAGTTAAATACAACCTCAGGTAAACAAGAACACATGACATATTACATATTAATATTGATTTATTCAACAAAAATAAAACCAACATGGAGAATCCAAAACTAAGTACAACTTATGATTCAATAGCTTGTAGAACCACCTTTAGCAGCAATAATTCCAAGATTTTACTATTACATGACGTAAAGTCATGATTTTATTAATGACACGGAGGCGAGTATTCTGCAAAGTTTCACATGTCGCAGGTCCTTCTGATCTCAAAGGAGGTTCAGTCACTTTCAGCGAAAGGGGCTATTCAAAAGATCCCCATGGACTCCCCAGGCTTTGTCAGCTCCCTCTTCTTAGTCCCGAAGAAAGGAGGGGGTGTTCGAACCGTCATCAATCTGCGTCCTCTCAATGCTTTTGTGGTGTATCACCACTTCAAAATTGAAGGGATACATTGCCTCAGAGATCTATGTTACCAGAGGATGGTGAAACTGGATCTTCAGGACGCTTACTTCACTATTCCCATTGCAGCGGATCATCAGTATCTTCTTCAGTTCATGTGGGCAGATCAGAAATGGAGGTTCACGTGCCTTCCCTTTGGCCTCTCATCGGCACCGTGGTGCTTCACGAAGCTTATGAAGCCAGTAGTAGCGTTTCTTCGGTCCCAAGGTATACATCTGATCATTTATCTGGATGATATTCTCATCATGGCTCAGTCCCCTCGTCTTCTGCAAACTCACCTCGACTGAACTTTACATCTTCTTCAGTCTCTGGGTTTCCTCATCAACTGGGACAAGTCTTGCCTCGTTCTTTCCCAATCCATAGAGTTTCTGGGATTCCGAATAGACTCCATTCAACAGTCTCTCTACCTTCCGCGGCCAAAGATAGTGGCGATCAAGAAAGAGATCAGGAGATTGCTTTGACTGGATGTTGTTACCGTGAGGCAGTTAGCACGATTGATAGGTCTCTTGTCCTCTTCCATTCAAGCCATATTTCCGGGCCCCCTGCACTACAGAGCGCTTCAAAGACTAAGAAGTTCTTCGCTGCTTTCTACTCATTCTTATGAGACCTGCATCTCTCTCGATGACGAATCCAGAGACGAGATGAATTGGTGGTTGTCCCACATGGAGGCGTGGAACGGCTGAGCCATCTTCCGTATCATTCCGGACGTCATCATAGAATCGGACGCAAGCTTACATAGTTGGGAAGCGCGAAACGGGACCGTATCTACAGGTGGCAGATGGTCCACAGAGGAATCTTACCTGCAAATCAACTGCCTGGAACTCTTGGCAGGATCTTTTGCCATCCGCAGTCTTGCCAAGATGCTAGCTTGTCTCGCAAGGGATTTTTGGAAGTTCTGTCTCCTTCATGGAATCTCGGTGACGGCCGTTCACATTCCCGGTCTCTTCCATCTCAGTGATTCAGGGGATTGGCCAAAGGGAAGGCACGTGAACCTCCATTTCTGATCTGCCCACATGAACTGAAGAAGATACTGATGATCCGCTGCAATGGGAATAGTGAAGTAAGCGTCCTGAAGATCCAGTTTCACCATCCTCTGGTAACATAGATCTCTGAGGCAATGTATCCCTTCAATTTTGAAGTGGTGATACACCACAAAAGCATTGAGAGGACGCAGATTGATGACGGTTCGAACACCCCCTCCTTTCTTCGGGACTAAGAAGAGGGAGCTGACAAAGCCTGGGGAGTCCATGGGGATCTTTTGAATAGCCCCTTTCGCTGAAAGTGACTGAACCTCCTTTGAGATCAGAAGGACCTGCGACATGTGAAACTTTGCAGAATAGGAGCCTCCGTGTCTTTAATAAAATTCGAATTGTTTTCTTTATGAGTTCATCTCTCACATTGTTGTGGAGGAATTTTGGCCCACTCTCCTTTACAACATCGCTTTAGTTCATTGAGGTTTACAGGTTTCTGCACAACTCTCTTAAGGTCCTGCCACAGAATTTCAATCGGGTTGAGGTCTGGGCCATTACAACACCTTGACTAATGTAATAGTTTTCATTTTCAACTATTTTGTTGTAGATTTGCTGGTGTGGTTGGGTCAAGCTTTAGCTGTTGGACAGATGGCCTCACATTTGACTCTAGAATACTTTGGTATACAGCGGAGTTCATGGTCAATGACTGTAAGGTTCCCAGGTCCTGTGACTGCAAAAAAAGCCCAAATCATCACTCCTTTACCACCGTTCTTGCCAGGTGGTATGTGTTTGGCCATAATGCACAGCACCACGTTTGGCAAAAACCAAACAGCATGTCAGCACAAATATCTCCACTTTGGTCTCCAAAGGACATTGTTCCAGGAGTCTTGTGGTTTGTTCAGATGCAACTTTTCAAACCTTGGTTTCAAGCCGTGGTGCCAGGTTCTTTTTAGAGAGAAGAGGCTTTCTCCTGGCAACCCTTCCAAACCATACTTGCTCAGTCTTTTTCTAATTGTACTGTCATGAACTTTAACATTTGCCTGTATAGTCTGAGTTATAACTCTTGGGTTTTGTGCAATTTCTCTGAGCATTGCACGGTCTGACCTTGGGGTGAATTTGCTGAGAAGTCCACTCATGGGAAGACTGGCAACTGTCTTGAATATTTTCCAATTCTGAATTATCTTTTTTGCTGTAGAATGATGGATTTTAAATTGTTTGGAAATGGCCTTATAACCCTTCACAGATTGATGGGCAGCAACAATTGCTTCTCTAAGACCATTTCTGATGTCTTTCTACATTCACATTGAGTTAACACAACCCTGAATGCTCGGGACCAGCAAACTGCTAACACTTTGGCTTTTACAGAGGTGATCACACATGCTGATGATCAATTAATCAAGGGCATTTGATTAGCAACACCTGTCGGATACTTCTGATAATTTCCATGGAAGCAGTAAGGGATTTTTTTTAGGAATCTCAACTGACCTGAGGGACCCACAATTTTGTTTTCTTTTTGATTGTCTGTATTTATGTGTGTGTGCTGCTTCTGCTAGCAGTGGTGGTAATAGCGGCACTACTAGGCACCAGCCATTAACCAAGGCACTATTGTTACAATTTCTGCCCACCCCCAAGAGTAAGAGAGGACTAGTGGTCCAATTTAATATTTTGCCAGAAGATGCAGTTCCCTGAGAGGATGACCTCTTGTGCAGCCCCTAGACTTCACGTGGTGGTTGATGAAATGTAGACATAAGCTCAAAGTGACTGGGTCCTGGTTTGGTAATGAAGGTAAAACCCATCACACAAAACCTAGTACAAGGGTGATACAACAATAAAGAAAAATCTTGCGTTACTTAAGATACTTTTATATTTTAAATAATCAGAGCTAAAAAATATGAGTAATATATATATATATATATATATATATATATAAAATATGGGGAACGACCTGCACTTATGACTATATTGTAGGTGGCTAAAAAAGCCTTTCAACCAGTATTCAGGTTCATCTGGTACTTGGTACAAATGGTGTGCCGAAAATTGTTATATGTGACACGCAACAGAATTGCATTATGCACATTTCTTTTACTGATAGCTTTGAAGTGCCTGGCACGTTACATCAGTTCAATCTCTCAGTCTTTATATGTCCAATTTGCACATTGCTTGTATCATTTTAACCGACATGACTTTGAGTGAATATCTGATACGGCTCTGTTTTTTTTTTTGAAAAGACATTTTATGATAGCCTTGGGCTTTAAAATGTTTTGCAATGTACCGCACAGCTTGGTCAATATAAGGAGCCGAGAAAATTGGTTTACAAGATCACTTGTTCCTCACAGCTCACATATCACGCAACAACGTCGAATCCTACTGATCAAAAACGCAGGTTAACAGTCTACAGAGTGGGACAAATATATTTTTTAACAATTATTTTGAGATATTTTAAAAGACCACATTTTAAGACGAGGAATGCCTATTCGGTTCAAATAAGCACAAGCACACACATTAAGGATTTATTTAATTAGTACCCACAATCATATTTCCAATTTACCAACTCAATAGAGTTTTTTTTTTTTTTTTTTTTTTTTTTTTTATCAATTCCGTTTATTGCAAAGAGAACCACAACGGAACACAGTCACAAAGTGAATGAGCATACGAGAAACACAGGTACAGACATACCCAGATATACAAAACATGAGTCGAAACCACAGCAGAAGGCCATAGGCAAAAAGGCATGCAGTACAAAGTACCCGTAACGACAGAGTGACATCAGGTAAGTAGTACAATAGGCGGTTCAATTAAGAAAACAAAAGCAGTGTATGCAAAGAGCTATGAGAATCGAGTAGGTACTGGCAATATACGAGTTCACACCGCCTCAGCGCGTAAAAATACAGAATGTGAGGCATGGATCAAAACAAACAAACGATAAACGACAAAACGTGAGCGGCATCGACAATAATGACAAAAATGAAAGGTAGAAAGAAAAAACAATAGGGGGTAAGTAATCAAAGGGGCAGGATAGT
>VKOC01046966.1:0-18234 GCA_009364415.1 Spea multiplicata
GTTCCCCTGATAGTGACATCAGTGGGAAATGATTTTTACATTTTACTAGTTTTTTACTATTTTTTTTCTAATTATTATCAATTTTATTTTATTTTTTAATTTATTTTTACTAATCACACTGTGATTAGAAAGCTGGGCTCCATTGACTTGCATGGTGAATGCAGTACCTGTATTCAACCTGCAAGTGGAGCCAAAGTTCTCTAGATGGTCTGGAGTCTGGAGACCATCTAGCGAACTTTTAAAATTTGTTGGTTCCTGTTACAGGGCGGCGGCCATCTTGGTTGATGGCGAAGATCACCGGTAGCTGCGGCTGTGACCGCTCTCCGGAGCGGTCACAGCCCACCGAAAGGTAAGTGTTTGGTGTCGCTGGATGCCTCCTGATCGAGGCATTCCAGCGACACCATTTAAGTTTAGGAGGCGATCGTCGATCGCCTCCTAAACGCTTTTAAAACGGGCGTCCGCCGCCATACAAAGTATGGCGGTTGTTGACGCCCCGTGGAGGGGCCAGAGATGGCCCCTTCGTGCCGATCGCGGCGTTGCTGAATGCCTCGAGGTCGAGGCATTCAGCAACGTTTTTTGGGTGCAGAAAGCGAAAGTAGATCGCTTTCTGCACCCGTTTAAAGACGTGCCGGTCCTGGCACGTCAATTGTCGTAAAGCACATGCTTTTACGTGTCGTGCCAGGACCGGCAATTGTCATCAAGGGGTTATACATATTATATTGTCACCAACATTTATTTATCAATGAAGAATTAATGATGAATAATGAGGATTAACTGTGTTAATCAACTGAACTATGCTACAGTAGTTCACTACAGTTTCTCCAATCCACACTACAACAGTACATTTTCTGCACTAACAAACAACTAACTTGCAGTATGGTAGGTGAGCAATGAGCAGTAACCTCAGCCTCTGCTAAGTTAATTGTTACTGTTTCACACTCCAATCATCATCAGCCTGTCATTGCTGCTACTGGCAATTTAAAATGACATCAGCACAATTATATATATAATGCTTTTTCTTTCCACTTGTAAATGCTGATTAGCCAGAGTAAAACAAAAAGTAAGGAAAAACTCACACATGTTGTTGGACCCATCAATCACAGCCATTACCATCAATGAGACCCCCATGTTTTGTCTTCTTCTACCTTTGATATGTACTGTCCTATACACAGTCCCTCCCACTCCACCTTATCAACGAGAGCCAAAACCGCTCGTAATGGTGCCAAAACAGCTTGTAACACTACGGCATGCCAATAAAGTATGAATCGTGATGAATTTTCCGAATTTTAGTAGTTCGTTTTTGTCAGTTTCTACAGCAATTGCCCTTGTTTTCGTTGGTTCGTATGACATCACGAAACAGGCAATTTTCGTTAAAAAAAATAAAGGTCATACGAAAACCAATGTAATAGTCTATTGTATTGTAGTGTTGGTAAGAATTTGGTGATATAATCTGCACCATAATAACTAGGTGGCGCTAGATTATGCTGTGTGAGTTGGACAGCGTAAGTGGAGCTTTGGTTTGGGGCTGTGGGTGTGGTAAGTTTTCTAGTAAGTAATTGATAGCTGTGCTGGAAAGTGTTGCCGGAAAAAAATGTAGTTTACCTGTTTGGAAAATCATATATTTCTCAAAATTAGGTTCAAAGGTCAGATTCAGATTTTCTTTGTAGATTCAACCTGTTTTGTCACATAAGAAACAAGTAGTTTTTTCTTCATACTACGCAGCAATAATAATTTAATGTAACATAATGTTATAATATAAGCATATTTAAGGAAATAGAGTTTAACCTTTTCACAGTCACAGAAAACAGCAGCACACAGCAATGCGTTCCACCTCCCTCCAGTAGTGAAATAATTAAAGTCTCAAAATCAAAGCATACTGATGCATAACATTTTGACAACACAGCGCTGCGGATTGTAATAGGCCATGACAGAATCTCATCACAAAAAGTCAATATTAAAACAAAATGACAAATATACACGGAACATCTCTCTCATACATCAGTCAGGTCAGCATTTTAAGATGAATCGCCACTGGAAAGGAATCTGTTCTGAGTGGTGAGTTTGTATGAGCAGAATACTGATCAGTGCTAAAGGCCTTCAGGGAATAAACTTCAGGTAGACATGCAGTGAGATATTTGTGCTTAAAAAAGTGGAAAATGCCTAAGGTAGCACTGCCATAGCACACAAAAAAAGAAAAATAGTTTTTTGAAAAATATCAAGCTTAGCTGTCACAGCAAGTGAGTCAACAGTAGTGGGCTACGACCCCATCAAGTCTATTAAATAGCTAATGCTCAAATCGATAAATCCTAGTGGTTCCTAGCAGGGTTCAGATGACCTGTCAACTACACTACTGTACAGTGTTCCAACATGCAACAAGAGGCATATACCATAGGATAAACATAGTGACAATAGCAGTAGTATAAACTGGTGGAAAAAAATTAGGTATGTACTTCTGATCAGTCTGACTGACTATAAATGTAGGTGGCATCACAGAGTCGCGTTAGAACTAGTTCACAAAACTGAGCTGAACAGACAATAAGATCATAGCTGCTAACACTACCCAGTTTGACAGGACCTGACCAACAGCCAAATAAGGCACTGAGCAAAAGAAAATAGGACAGAGATGAAGTGTTATGTACAAGGTGGATCTCCCCATACATCCAGACTTTCCTAACATGACATGAGACCCTCTTCAATTGAGTGTGACACCAAGACAGCAAACTTGGTTTGTCAGTTGGATAGTGGAGATACGTCAGGAATTGTGGACAGACCGGATGGTGGAATTATCATAAACTAAGCCTCGGAGTGTTCAGCTTTAGGTAATGGGTCACCATGCATGATGCAATTCCTGAAAGAAAGTTGGTGAGGCAAGTTAGGAGAGAGGGTGAAAGGTCAGGAGGGGAAATAAAGATTAGGACGATGGATTAACCGTGCCTATATAAACCTGCTCTGCCCTTCAGTCAGGGCCTTTGCATCAATGTGTTTGGACCACTTTGCCGTCTGCCCCGCCAGTGGGTTTCCTGCCGTCTGCCCCGCCAGTGGGCTTCCTGCCGTCTGCCCCGCCAGTGGGCTTCCTGCCGTCTGCCCCGCCAGTGGGCTTCCAGTCGTCTGCTTTGCCAGTGGGCTTCCTGCTGTACTTGTTTGTCCTGCCAGTTTCCTCAATACAGACTTTATCCTAGTATTCTGCCTGTAGTGGCTTTCTTTGCGCCTGTCTGTATCATCCCTCAGCTATGAGGCATTGTGGGGTACAGACAGAACCACTAGTATCTCCTGCACCTGGACTCCTACCCAACCTGCTTGCCCGGTTCCTGACACCCTGGAAGCCAAAGGAAGATACCAGTTGTGCGATGGAAGAGGTGTAGATGGACAATAGTGGAGGCCCAAGAAATGAACCTTGAGGAACACCAATAACTAGTAATAGGGGGCAACATCAATTTCCAGTGGAAACCAGATTGTAGAGGGTCAAGCATAGAGTTTGTTTACAGAAAATGAGTTGAATGATTGTAAGTTAGTCGTTCCAGAAGTTTGGATGCCAAGAGGAGAAGGGAAACTGGACGGTAGCTTGATGGGGATATGGGATCAAGGGAAGACTTCTTTAGGATAGGAATGTATCAGAGGAAAAAGATATTGGTTAAGGTTGGATAGCTAGAGAGGCATAGTAAGAGATGTGAAGATGCTGGGTTGAGAGAACAGCTGGTGAGGTGGGAGGATGCAAGGACCTCAGAAGCTACAGTGGGGTGACTGGAATAAAGCAGGTGAGGGCGGCTTGCGGGAAGGAGGGAGGTTTAGGTACTATTTGATTAACACCATGGAGCGAGGATGTTATCCCTTATGGTGTCACTTTTTTTTCTAAAGTAGGTGGCAAGCTCTTGGGAGAGAAAATTGTAGGGAGGTGCTGTGGGACAGAGATGGGTGTTAAAGGTAGAAAATAAAAAGATACAAGCTCAACCCCTTGTCTGCCAAATACAATATCTAAAACTTTTAAATATGGATCCAGGATAAAAGAGAAACGATTAAACAAAGTAGATGAAGAACAGAAAGATAGGAAAGTGGGAACAGCAGCTAAAGTGGTCAGCAGAGAAGCTAGGTCAATAAATTGTGTTCCCAAATTCAAAATGCCCTCAATTTTAATCTGAATCGAATGTGCAGGGAACACAATTCATTATCTTAAAATGAATGGGCCAAAAATAAACCAAAAAATGTGTTTGATCGCATGCATCTACTGGGGCAAATAGCTTGGCAATGAGGAAAGGTAGCAAATACATATAGAGGATTCTGATGGATATCTATGCATTTGAACAAAGATAAAAGGTAAAAACATAAGGTGACCCTCAGCTATCATACACATTAAAGTGCAGGTGATAGCTGGAGTGCAATTTAATTATGACATTGTATAAATTCCAAACTAAGGTAAAAAATGAAAGGATATATATGTCATGGGATTTTAAGGCCAGTGACCAATGAATTATGCATGTATATAAAAAAGTATAAGAACATAACTTGCCAACTAGCATGCATACACCAGGGTTAGATCATATTATCTCTCGATAATAGTCCTCCAGCTCTCCTTTTTTTCATGCAGAGCACATTTTATCACTTATATCCTATACTTTCCCATATGCCAGTATCTCACACTGGTGAAAGTCTGATGGATTAGAATAACTGATTAACATGATTAAGTTAAGTCATAGTGTCAGTAAACAGACAGTAAAACAAGCAGACTTTTAAACTTCCACACGATAGAGTATGCTGTAAGAGGAGTGTGTGAAATCACCTTTCGGTGCATTTTGTCAGCCTATTAGTCTACTTCCAGTGTTGGATCTACATTCCATTTGCAAGTTACATCCCTTACCATGGGAGCTTAGGAGTGAAGAGAGCAAATGATGGGTTGTTAGAAAAGTTTCAGAGAACATGCATTTTGAATGAGGCAACTGGGGCTTACCAAGATCTGTGACACTATGTTCCTGAGCTGTGTATAAACTTCCAAGCATACTAAAAGAGTCTATGTATAACTTAAATCATGCCTCAGTATTTATTTTATAGTGAAAAAAATATTATTTGTATTCCAGTTTAACTTTCAAAGTTATCAGACTTTATGAAATAGGATCAAGTGATATCTACTGTATTTGTTTTGGGTGGAGCATACATGGGACCTATTTACATTAAGAAATGTTCAAAATGTAAAGTTGTATACTCTTGCATGCCTCATCACTAATAACTGATCGCTCAACTTCTTAGTGAAAAGACCCCTCTGACAGAAGTGCCATTTCATTTCTGGAGGTCCCACAACGAGGAGGGCAACATGGCAGCTTGCACAAAAAGTGTATGCTGTTAGAGATGACGTGTGTAAGTGTACGGTTTGAGCGTACATATGTTTATACTGTATATATGTACACAAAGAACACCTGACCATCACAACAGGGACTTTTATGATATCACATTCGAAATACATTGACGTTAATTGTTAGAAGTATAGCATTGTCCAAAATGTCTTGGCATGCTGAAAGGGACATACCAAGACTTTTTGGACAATGCTATGCTTTCAATTTTATGGGAACTGTTTGAGGAAGGATTTCGATTCTAGCATGGCTGTCCCCCAGTGCACAAACAAGGTCCATAAAGACATGGTCCAACATCAGTGCCTGACATTACAAATGCTCTACTAGATGACGTTCCAAGATCTTATGGAAAGTCTTCCTAGAATGGTAGAAGCTGACATAGGTGTAAAGAGAGAATCAACTACATATTAACGTCTATGTATTTAGAATGAGATATCGTAAAACTCCCTGTTGATGTAATGGTCACTTGTCCAAAATGATTTTGTCCATACAGTGTATGTGTATGGTGGTTGTGTTTGTATGTGTTTGTATGGCTGTGTTTGTATGTATGTGTAAGTGTGTGGTTATAGTGTTCATGTATGTGTGTAGGTGAAATTATATGTCTTTGTGTATGGTGCTAGCATATGCAAATATGTTAGCATCTCTGTGTGCAAGTGTATGCTGTCAGTATGTTTTATATGCGTTACTGTATAGTGTTAGAGTATGGTAGTGCATGGTGTTACCATAGGTGTGTGTGTATTAGTATTGGGTGTCCCCATGAGTGTGTGTTAGTGTATGATGTTATCGTGAGTGTATGTATGCGTATATGATGTTAGAGTGTAAGTGAGCCTATGGTCAGTGGTGCTAGAGAAAGGAAGGAGATAGTTTGTGTATTTATGTGTACGTGTATGATGTTCGAGTGAGCAGGTGTTATAGTGTGTAGGGGATGAAAACTGCAACCAGGGGGTACTAAACATTTTATCACTCACGTAACTTCACAAACTTCATCTTGAATTATAAAACATTCTAATGTCCCACTAGTCCCATGCTCTTGGATTTAGCCTGGGATTTAGAATTGTCATCTAACCTCAGATCTTCTTCAGATAATAACCTGCTTCTTTTTCAGAATGCATTAAAACAAATCCTTCCCATTTAATTCCACTGTGCTGAGCTACGAAAACAGACAGACCAAATTTATGATTGCAAATTGAATGAAATCCATTAATCAATTTGGAGTACCCATTAACACAAGAGGTCCTGCAGAGACAGAGTGGGGTGTTTTCTAATCACTTAATATGTTTGCACTGACAAAATAAGCCTTTATTCAACATTCTTAAGAGAAAACAAGAAGATATTACTGACCCTTTTAGATTGTTTGTATGAACACAATATGCACTATTGCATTGAAAATAAAGCCATTTAATTTCTGAGCTGTTTACCACCTGCTGGCCACTTAACAAAGTAGAAAAAATATGCTACATTAATTTTTCCTCTATGATTAATAATATCCCACTTGGATGATCAAGGAGTTCATGATTTTCCATATTGGGCCATTTGCACTATGGAAGACTGTACCTTGCCAGCATAGCCACCATAGGATGTATTAAAATGTGTTGCAAGCACAGAACAATGGGACATGGTGATATGTCTTGTTATCATGGCTCCTGTCAGTGGGTAGCATCTATTAGGCAGCAAGTGAACATTTTGTCCTCAAGGCTGATGTGTTGGATGCAGGACAATGGACAAGCATAAGGATCTAAGGGACTTTGACAAGGCCCACATTGCAATGGCTAGACAACTGGGTCAGAGCATCTCCAAAACTGCAACTCAAATTGCTGAAAACGTTAATGCTGCTTCTGATAGAAAGGTATCAAAATACACAGTGCATCGCAGTTTGTTGCGTTCGGGGCTGTGTATCAGGCCAGTCATGGTCCTGATGCTGACCCCTGTCCACTGCCAAAAGCACCTATAACGGACACATGAGCATAAGAACTGGACCATGGAGCAATGGAGAAGGTGACCTGGTCTGATGAATCACGTTTTCTTTTACATTACGTGGATTGCTGGGTGAGTGTATGTTGGTAGCTAAAGAACATGTTGCACAAGACTGCGCTATGGGAAAAAAAGAAGCCAGTGGAGACAGTGTCATGTTTTGAGCAATGTTCTTCTAGGAAACCTTGGGTCCTGCCATTCATGTGGATGTTACTTTGACACACCTACCTAAGCATTGTTGCAGACCATGCACACCCTTTCATGGACACGGTATTCCCTGATGGTATTGACCTCCTTCAGGAGGATAATATGCTCTGGCACAATGCAAAATGGTTCAGGAATTGTTTGAGGAACACAACAACGGGTTCAAGGTGTTCATTTGGGTACCCAAGATCTCAATCCAATTTAGCGTCTGTGGCATGTGCTGGACAAACAAGTCTGAGTCATGGGGACCCCACTTTGCAACTTACAGGTCTTAGAAGAGCTGCGGCTAACATCTTCGTGCCAGCACATCTTCAGAGGTTTAGTGGAGTCCATGCCTCGACAGGTCTTGGCTGTTTTGATGGCTAAAGGGGGACCTACAGAATATTAGGCAGATGGTCATAATGTATTTGTGTGATAGCATCCTCCATATACAATAAATATATTACTCATCCTCCTTAAATCTTCATTAAGTGTGTTTGCTAGTCTCTATAAATCAGTGTGTACCATTTATTTCTAAGTACATTTTCAGGTCATTGAGAGTCGAGCATATACGAGTTGATGAAATTTGAAAAAAAAACTGGCAACATGCAAAACTATTTAACATACTGTGCCTTGCCAGTATTTTGGAAGATACATTACATCCTTCATATACATCAGTGGGTCCCATTCATGCTGTCCTCACATACACTCTTCTAAAACTTTCAAAATTTTAAGTCACAGACATTTGCATGGCCTTGCAAAATGCTGGAAGTCAGCTCTTAACTTGACCTGACACTCAATGTTTTAGTAAATAGTCCGCAAAACTAAACCAACGATCCTAGCCATCTTGTGTATCTCATTTAAAGTAAATCTGACTACTGAAATTAGCATTATGTGACTTGTTTCTAGAGCAAAGCAACTGGAACTCCATAGTGAATGCAGCAGCCAAAGTGAACACGGCAGGCTAAAATGCACATTTAGGTGATTAAGCATACAAAATGTGTATAATTCAACTTTAGATAACTGATTTGTCCCAGCAGACACAGCATCACTCTATTTTTTTACATCAACATAATTAAATGTTGTATTAACAAACTAATTCCCCATAGTTTATATTAACTACCAAAAGGTACATTATTGAATGGATAGGCTACTGGGATTCATTATGTGACAGTAAAAGTTAAGGTAATTTAATTTGGATGTTCAGTGTGCTTTGTCATTGCTTTCTTATCATAAGGCCATATGCCCTTTGGAACAAATATTCAAAATGTTCTCTGGCTCAGAGAAGGTGAATGAGAACAATGATCCACACAGCATTTAATAAGGTGAGAAACATAGATTTTGTGTTTAAAGATTTATAAACCTGAGTTCATGAGAAAGATCGGTAAGTTAAAAGTTGTAAGTTATTCCAATGAACAATGATAATTATAACTTGCGGTTAAAACATTTCTCCTATATCTCTGAAGCAGTAAAATACTTAGGACAATTACGTCCTAAGGATGGTTTGGGACTCATGCAATGTCTTAAGGGAGTTAATAGGTTGGAAAAGCAGATGGAGGTTTATATGATCTTGTAGTACAAAAATATGTTACGGTGCAAGGCATTTAGAAGAAGATTAATTTTATTCATATATTTTTATTTATAAATACATTTACTGTTTTTTGATGTTGCCTATTCAACCATTGACATGGCTCTAGGGCTTCAAAATACTTTGGTACTCTCATACACATCTGAGCTTGTATGCAAGGAATGAAGAATAAGGGATCTAGATCCCATGGGGAGGGGTCTATATATTTAGGGCCTGAATCACTCAGGCTCAAGACAGAGGTGACTTCATAAATAATAACTATATTTAACAGGGCCGCCATTAAAGGTGTACGGTTAGCCTACACACCGTCACTACATTATGAGGTGACTATGTGGCAGCTGTGGGGTCCATGTTGCATAAATCAGAGGATCTCCTCAAGTCAGTGTAAAACAGGACGCTTTGGAGGTATGGTATTGTGTTTTTATTTCCTGTAGATCACTCCTGGCCCCTAGAAAGCAGGGATATTAATGGATGAAAGAGGAACCTTTGTGATGTTTGCTTATATTTTGCAAACAAGTGTTGGCAGTGTAGTATTAGTAGTATAATATGTGGCTGGCACCATGTGGTAAAGAGGCTTATTTAGTAGGTGAAGCGCGTATGTGCTATTTTTATTTGACCTTTTAATGGTTTTTAACCAGAAAACTAAAAATAAATACTTTTTAAAAAAAAAAAAACATTCTTTTCTGCTCCTGGTATCCTTTTAATGTTTTAAACACGCAAGTTTTAACATCTGACCTGTGACCACTATATCCTTGGTGGGGATCATTCCACCTACGCCAGAAGGTGTGAGCAATCCATTTATTGCTCACCATATTGTGAGTATATAGTGAACTGGTTTTATTTGTTTTATTCATTTTACATATTCAGAAAGCACTATGCCTATTTCTGTTTAACTTTTTATGTGCACCTTATCCTGAGAACCAAACAAAACAACTACACAGGACTGCTGCTAAAGATATCCCCAGGCGAGGATTGTATCGCCCACGCAAGTATCGTGGGACTAATTGCTTAAGTCCCCGAAAAATGTGAGTACCCATTCCTTAACTCTTTACCACACGGTGCCAGCCACATATTATACTACTGTGACTTTCTTCTCGTCTATGCGCAACCACTATCCCCTGTGACCTCCAAGTTATTTATCAAGCCAAGAAGAGGAAACCTTGGCGAGTGGGCTGCTGCTATTTATAGGACTTTGCATTTTACGACATTTTATTTTGTCCAGGTGTACTTACGGACATTTTATTGCTGTTTTTATTGTTCTTAGCGCTTTTACCTTCCTATTTTTAGTGTAGTATTAGAGTTTGCAGCCTTTGAGCACAGGGATTGGTTGGCAAGGGATTAGTGTTGGAATAAATAAATTTTTTTATTATTAAATAGAATCAAGTGGATACCTTGCTTTAGTATGCGATATAGAGGTCCAGTGGCATGCCTTTCTTAGTTGTATACATATCTCCAAACATAATTTTGTAGGTCAATTTTTGTTTTAGTTGCCTGTGATGGAAGATAGCATCTGTCACCTAATAGACCATTGATTGCTATGCCAAGACCTGGTGGGCATCATGTTCATTTCCAGTAATGAGCTGGCAACATCCACAATCCTGTCAGTAGTTACTTTTAATCTACCACAACCTTTTTTGTAAGAGCACAGATGGAGAGCAACATGGAAGCTCTAGCAGATGATGAAACGTATGCAAGTTTAGTGGCCACCAGATTTGGGTTTGCTTTACATCATACTAGATCAGTCTTTGTTGCAAGTAGCTTAAATATTAATCCCTTTAATTCAATTTTAACTAGTGTATGGGGGTTTACCACCAGTTAGGTATTCTTATTTCAAGTTGGTTATCCACATATATTAGTTTTAAGGTAGGAGCCATTACAGTATAACTTACTAGGTAGTGCACACTAAGATAGACAGTGTAGGGAGTGGTTAGGCTGGGCTGGTGGTCATAGACCAGGTCAGTAACCATCATTAAGAAAGAGCGGCACCACTGTATCTTAAAAAAATCCAGGTAAATTTAGCCGCTTTTTGGTTTTATGACTGCAGAGAGTTAAAACAAATTCCCCAAACCCATTTTTGATACTTAGGGTGGTACAGTATAATCCCAATCAATATAAATTTAGCCTAACATTGGTATACCAGGACTCCTATCTTTATATATAGTAGTGATCCAGAGACTAATGGGGTACAGTATAACGCCTATCATTATATAGTGATCCAGACACTAACGGGGGACAGTACAACTACTATCAATATATAGTGATCCAAACAAAAGGTGGTACAGCATGACTCCTGTCATTATATAGTGATCCAGACATTGAGGGTGGTACAGTGTATCTCTTATCATTATATAGCAAGCAAGACAGAGACAGTGGTACAGCATAATTCCTGATATCACATCAGTATATTAATATCACTTTTTAATGATAAGTAATGGGACATCGATGCATGTTTTTCTAGTTTTTACACCAACTAGTTGTAGTTAAGACATGTGTTCATCAATTATACATTATAAAGGGCTAATTTAACTATATAAAAGGACCAGCTACACCATGAATGCATAAGAAACTATAAAAGGTTGGCCCATCAGAATATAGGCGGATTCCCAAGACTTTTGAGAATTAGATTCGGGCCTTTTCCATTCTGGTGAGCGTGATCGGTGAGAAGAGCCCTGAGAAGTGTTCAGCTCTTTTTGCCTATCAGGTTCTGATCTGGAATGCGTGTCGGACGTACGGGGGCTTGGGTTGGCGGTGGTATGACAAGCAGTTCCGCCAGCGATTGGCGATGCGGCCGTACATTGGGTGGGATCAGATGGATATTGGCTTGTGGCTGTCCATCATGACTCACATCAGGTTTTTTTTTGTCCTTTCTCCTCAGCCGGGCAGCGACGGCCTGGGTGTTGCTACCAGTATAACGACGGGCAGTGTATGTGGGGCGCCTCATGCCGCTGTAAGCACAAATGTCCTATCCTGTCGCCAAATGTTTCCGCCGAGGGAAAGGGGTGGACTGTGGTGACTTGGAGACAAAAGGCGACGACCCCAGTGGACATCGCCATAAGGCGGCCGTGGCTAAAAAGGTATAGGAATCGTAAGACAGCACAGATTTTATTGGAGGGTTTATCAGATGGTTTTTGGATCCCCTTTGTTGAACATCTGCCTGGTGGGTGTTAAAAATTTGCGTTTGGTTTTGGAGTTTACTAGTTTGGTTAGGGAGAAGTTAGTGAAGGAGGTGGCTTTGGCCCCATGGCTGGTTCGTTTTCGGCTCCTCCTATGGCTGATTTGCGGGTTTCTCCCTCGGGATAGTCCTCAAGAAGGAACCAGGCAAGTACAGGTTAATTCACCATTTAACTTACCCGCTCGGGGGGGGGGGGTCAGTTAATAATCACACATTGAGACGGAATTGTGTAGGGTTTCTTATGGATCAGATGGTAAGGGACCCGGGTAGGGGTGAGCTCTTGGTGGCGGTTGCTGTGTCCTTGACAGTAAAAGAGTGGTTGTAAGTTACAGTTATTGTGTTGGGAAGGAAGGGAAGTTGGGCTCAATCCTCCCCTGACCTCTGGTATGGTGTGGTCAATGACCTTGGACGTGCCCATCAAGCTTGGTCGGCTGGTGGTTAACATGATCGGGGCAGCGAAGGGAGCTGTCAGTATTGTTGGACGAGGGGGAAGGCAAGTTCCATCTTATTGTCCGGTTAGAAGGAGCTGGCAAGGACGATGCTAATTTTGTACTGTGTTAGGAGGGTTTGTATTAGTTAGAATGTGTTTTTTTTTATTTTGGATGTATATTTGTTTATATTTGTTATTTATTGTTTATATAATGTATTTGTTACTTACCTGCCCCCGGCTCCCACGTTGCCGCCACGGAGGAGAGGGAGACCCCCTCCAATACGCGGCCACCGGAGCCGCCACGGAGGAGAGGGAGACCCCCCTCCAATACGCGGCCACCGGAGCCGCACGGAGGAGAGGGAGACCCCCCTCCAACACGCGGCCACCGGAGCCGGCACGGAGGAGAGGGAGACCTCCCTCCAACGCACGGACACCGGAGCCGCCACGGAGGAGAGGGAGACCCCCCTCCAACGCACGGACACCGGAGCCGCCACGGAGGAGAGGGAGACCCCCCTCCAACGCAGTGCCGCCTCCGCCGTCATCTGCAGGACTGCCGCGCAGGAGAGGCAGACCTCCTGGAACGCGGCGTCCTGTTTCGGCACTCGCGCGCCCTCTGGTGGTCAACTCCCAAACTGCAGGCTTATATGAAGGGAGATTGCGCCACACTCATCATGGTGGTGATTCCCGGACATTGGAAGTGACGTCATGAGGTTTGGCGGGAGATTTGAACTTCCTCTGCGGTTCCTATTTAAACCTCTTCAGTTCTGTCTGACCTTGCCTTCTGTTGGTTGTCTATGCCTTGTGCTAGTGCCCAGATAGCGTTTCCTGATTCTGAATTCCCGTGTATGATCCTGGCTTGTCTGACTTCGTTGATTTCCTGATTCCTGACCTCGGCTCCGTTTACGTTTATCCTGATTTCCTGTATCCTGACCTCGGCTCCGTTATACGACTATCCTGCTCTCCGGAATCCTGACCTCGGCTTGTTATACCTGTTCTGTCCTGGAGTCCTACCTGACCACGGTGTCTCCTAACTACTTGTACGTGACAGAAAACAGAAGGTCATCATGAGACCCGCTTCGGTAGGATCTCAGGGTTCCTGTGAGGCTCGTCTGGACGAGATGGACCATCGTCTGGATCAGTTTGCCCAGGCACTCCAGACTCTCCTACAACGCACAGATCCCGGTCTACAAGTGCATGCTCCTCCAGCTGTAGCTCCTCCGCCGGTACCATCTCCAGCTCCGATGCCGGTGGTTCATGCTTCGATGAATCTTCCACCACCCCAGCGATATGGAGGAGATCCTGCTACTTGCCGTGGATTTCTCAACCAATGCGAGATTCATTTTGAACTGAACTCTTACGCCTTTGTTTCTGATCGGGCAAAGATTGGTTACATAATCTCGCTTCTCACGGACAGGGCCCTGGCATGGGCATCCCCTCTGTGGGAGAGGAGGACCCAGGCGGTTCAATCCTATTCCGAATTTGTGGCTGCACTACGTGCTGTATTCGATGTGCCAGGGAGGAGGTCCACTGCTTCTTCCTCCCTCTTCAACATCCGTCAAGGAGAGCGTACCCTCATGGACTATGCTATTGAATGTCGTACGTTAATGGCTGAAGTGAACTGGACCAGCGAGGCCCTTATCGCTGCTTTTTTGAACGGACTATCAGAGACTTTGAAAGACGAGATTGCTGCTCGTGATCTTCCATCTGACCTAGACTCTGTAATCTCCTATGTGACCCAGATCGACCTTCGTCTTCGAGAACGGCAGGTGCAACGAGACAATCTGAGAGCACGGGAGAGAAGTGTACGTTCCCTCCCGCGTCTGGCTCCTCAGTTTATACCACCACCTACGTCTCCTGTTTCCTGTGAGGAGCCTATGCAGCTGGGAATCACTCGTTTGTCTGAGAGTGAGAAAGCCAGGCGAAGAAAAGAGGGTCTCTGCCTATACTGCGGTCTGACTGGACATTGGGCCCGATCCTGTCCTAAGAAGTCGGGAAACGACCGCACCTAGAGTGGTTTAGAGGACCTGCTTTAGGTGTGCTGGGTCTGTCCTCTGATTCTAGCAGCACTCGGATGACCGTTCCAATTCGGATTTCATGGCCGGGGGGATCCGTTTGCACTGAGGCTTTCTTGGATTCTGGAGCCGCAGAGAACTTCATTGATGCCCATTTTTGCGAACAGCAGTTTATTCCCACCACACCTAAAGACACGCCGGTGAGAATTGAGGCCATTGACGGCAGACCACTTCATCCGCCACAGGTCACCCGAACTACCGTACCAGTGACACTCTCCGTAGGGATGATGCATAAGGAGAATCTACAGTTCCTGGTAATTTGCTCTCCCTCTACTCCTGTTGTTTTGGGGTTTCCTTGGTTACAGAGGCACAACCCTACCATCGATTGGGCTACTGGGGAGATCACGTCCTGGAGTCAAGCTTGCGGGAAGCACTGTGACTCACCCATTCGACTGGCCATGGTGTCTACTGGTTCAGAGATGGCCGCTACGGTTCTTCCAAGCCATTATCGGGAGTTTGCAGATGTATTTGACAAGAAGGAAGCGGAGAAGTTACCCCCTCATAGACCCTACGACTGCCCTATTGATCTCCTTCCGGGCACTATGCCACCCCGAGGTCGAGTCTACCCCCTGTCTGTTCCCGAGACCCAGGCCATGGAGACCTACATCGAGGAGAATCTGAGGCGGGGTTTCATCCGGAGGTCTACGTCCCCGGCTGGAGCGGGGTTTTTCTTCGTCAAGAAGAAGAACGGAGAACTAAGACCCTGCATCGACTACAGAGGCCTGAATAGGATTACAAGGCGGAACTCCTATCCTATCCCCCTCATCTCAGAACTTTTCGACAGATTACGTGGGGCTCAAATCTTTACCAAATTGGATCTCCGTGGGGCATATAATCTGGTCCGTATTCGTGCCGGTCACGAGTGGAGAACAGCCTTCAACACCCGCTCGGGACATTATGAGTACCTGGTCATGCCGTTCGGTCTGTGCAATGCCCCGGCGGTGTTCCAGGAATTTATTAACGACTGTCTACGGGACTTTCTCCAGCAGTTTGTGGTCGTATACCTGGACGATATCCTGATTTACTCTGAGAACTTATCCATTCATCGCGACCAGGTCCGTCAAGTTCTGGGCCGTCTCCGACAGCATGGGCTATATGCCAAGTTGGAGAAATGCGTTTTTGAGACCCGCAAGGTGACTTTCTTGGGGTACGTGATTACTCCTGAGGGTTTCGATATGGACCCATCGAAGGTGCTGGCGATCAAAGATTGGCCACGGCCTACGGGTCTCAAGGCTCTGCAACGTTTCCTCGGATTCGCGAATTACTACAGACGCTTCATCCGGAATTACTCGAGGATTGTCGCCCCTCTAACGGACTTGACAAAAAGAGGGGCCAATGTGTCTGAATGGTCCTCCGAAGCAGTGTCCGCGTTCGCTCTTCTCAAAGAGAAGTTCATGACGGCTCCAGTATTACGGCATCCCAATCCGCTTCTACCATTTGTCCTGGAGGTGGATGCCTCTGAATCTGGAGTGGGAGCGATACTCTCCCAACGAGCTTCATACAGCGGACCACTACACCCTTGCGGCTACTTCTCCAGACACTTCTCTACAGCCGAGAGGAATTACGATATAGGGAATAAAGAACTGTTGGCAGTTATCCTGGCCTTGGAGGAGTGGCGTCACTTGCTGGAGGGGGCCTCGGTACCAACCTTGATTCTGACCGATCACAAGAATCTCCAGTACATGGAGTCGGCTAAGTGTCTCAATCCTCGCCAGGCAAGGTGGGCTCTCTTTCTCTCCCGATTTCCGTTTGTGCTAACGTACCGTCCGGGTTCAAAGAACACTAAAGCGGATGCTCTGTCCCGCATGTTTACACGACCTGAGGAGGAGAGTAGAGAGCCAGAACCCATCATCCCTTCTGCCAAGGTCGTTGCAGCCATTCGATTACGGGGTTATGCTCCTTTGCTGGATCGCATCACTCGTTCTCAAGGTCAAGCTCCGGATTCCTTGCCTCCGGGGAAGCTATATGTCCCTCCCAGTTTGCGGGTACCCGTTCTACGCACTCTACATGGTGCCAGGACCTCGGGACATGCAGGAGTGGCACGCACTAGGGAGCTACTTTCACGGACTTTCTGGTGGCCTCATTGGGGCAGAGACATTACAGCATTTGTTCAGTCATGTGCAAGATGCGCGGCCAACAAATCTTCTCGCACTCGTCCGGCTGGCCTTCTTCGACCTCTTCCGTGTCCTTCGGTTCCCTGGACCCATGTGGCAATGGACTTTATTGTGGAATTACCGCCGTCCAGGGGACATACCGTGATCCTCGTGGTGGTCGACCGTTTCTCCAAGATGGCCCACTTTATCCCACTGCGGAAACTACCCAGCGCCTCTACTCTGGCGGACATCTTCATCCGGGAGATTGTGCGGCTCCACGGAGTACCGTCAGAGATCGTGTCGGACAGAGGTACCCAGTTCGTGGCTAGATTCTGGCGTGAGTTCGCGAAATCCCTGGGCATCACGTTGGCCTTCTCCTCAGCATATCATCCGCAGACGAACGGACTGGTGGAGAGAGCGAACCAACACCTGGAACAGTACCTACGTCTCTTCATCAACGATCATCAAGACGATTGGGTCGATCTGTTGCCGTTTGCAGAGTTTGCCAGGAACAACACGCTCCAAGAATCTACCAGGATTTCGCCTTTCTTCTGCCTGTATGGTCTCCATCCGCAGTCCCTCCCAGAGACATTACCGGTTTCGGCTGTTCCAGATCTGGAGGAGAGACTTGCGTCTATTCGTACCACCTGGGCTTCGGTACATTCCGCATTAGAACACGCAGCTTCGCTCCAGCAACGTCAGGCTAACAAGAGGCGCTCTCCCAACCCCTCATACCGGCCTGGCGAAAGAGTGTGGCTGTCTACTAGATTCCTGAGACTCCGGGTTCCGTCCATGAAATTGGCCCCACGGTTTATTGGGCCCTTTCCAGTTATACGGCAGATCAATCCGGTGGCGTACGAACTTGCATTGCCCAGAACGCTCCGCATCCCTCGGGTATTTCACGCCTCGTTGTTGAAGCCCCTAGTCTGCAACCGGTTTACCCGAGGTGGGAATTCTACTACGGAGACTGCCAGGAGGGCTTCGGAAAGAAGGACTCCTCGGGTGATTCTGGATTCCCGGCGACAACAGGGTAGTTTGCAGTACCTGGTACAATGGAGGGGGCTTGGTCCTGAGGAACGATCCTGGATACCTGCGGCACGCCTCTCCGTACCACGACTGATACGTGCATTTCATGCTAGGCATCCTTCTCGCCCTGGTGGGCGCCCTGAGGGCGCCCTTTCAAGGGGGGGTACTGTTACTTACCTGCCCCCGGCTCCCACGTTGCCGCCACGGAGGAGAGGGAGACCCCCCTCCAATACGCGGCCACCGGAGCCGGCACGGAGGAGAGGGAGACCCCCCTCCAATACACGGCCACCGGAGCCGGCACGGAGGAGAGGGAGACCCCCCTCCAATACGCGGCCACCGGAGCCGGCACGGAGGAGAGGG
>VKOC01046967.1:0-26506 GCA_009364415.1 Spea multiplicata
AAGGTCGTTGCAGCCATTCGATTACGGGGTTATGCTCCTTTGCTGGATCGCATCACTCGTTCTCAAGGCCAAGCTCCGGATTCCTTGCCTCCGGGGAAGCTATATGTCCCTCCCAGTTTGCGGGTACCCGTTCTACGCACTCTACATGGTGCCAGGACCTCGGGACATGCAGGAGTGGCACGCACTAGGGAGCTACTTTCACGGACTTTCTGGTGGCCTCATTGGGGCAGAGACATTACAGCATTTGTTCAGTCATGTGCGAGATGCGCGGCCAACAAATCTTCTCGCACTCGTCCGGCTGGCCTTCTTCGACCTCTTCCGTGTCCTTCGGTTCCCTGGACCCATGTGGCAATGGACTTTATTGTGGAATTACCGCCGTCCAGGGGACATACCGTGATCCTCGTGGTGGTCGACCGTTTCTCCAAGATGGCCCACTTTATCCCACTGCGGAAACTACCCAGCGCCTCTACTCTGGCGGACATCTTCATCCGGGAGATTGTGCGGCTCCACGGAGTACCGTCAGAGATCGTGTCGGACAGAGGTACCCAGTTCGTGGCTAGATTCTGGCGTGAGTTCGCGAAATCCCTGGGCATCACGTTGGCCTTCTCCTCAGCATATCATCCGCAGACGAACGGTCTGGTGGAGAGAGCGAACCAACACCTGGAACAGTACCTACGTCTCTTCATCAACGATCATCAAGACGATTGGGTCGATCTGTTGCCGTTTGCAGAGTTTGCCAGGAACAACACGCTCCAAGAATCTACCAGGATTTCGCCTTTCTTCTGCCTGTATGGTCTCCATCCGCAGTCCCTCCCAGAGACATTACCGGTTTCGGCTGTTCCAGATCTGGAGGAGAGACTTGCGTCTATTCGTACCACCTGGGCTTCGGTACATTCCGCATTAGAACACGCAGCTTCGCTCCAGCAACGTCAGGCTAACAAGAGGCGCTCTCCCAACCCCTCATACCGGCCTGGCGAAAGAGTGTGGCTGTCTACTAGATTCCTGAGACTCCGGGTTCCGTCCATGAAATTGGCCCCACGGTTTATTGGGCCCTTTCCAGTTATACGGCAGATCAATCCGGTGGCGTACGAACTTGCATTGCCCAGAACGCTCCGCATCCCTCGGGTATTTCACGCCTCATTGTTGAAGCCCCTAGTCTGTAACCGGTTTACCCGAGGTGGGAATTCTACTATGGAGACTGCCAGGAGGGCTTCGGAAAGAAGGACTCCTCGGGTGATTCTTGATTCTCGGCGACAACAGGGTAGTTTGCAGTACCTGGTACAATGGAGGGGTCTCGGTCCTGAGGAACGATCCTGGATACCTGCGGCACGCCTCTCCGTACCACGACTGATACGTGCGTTTCATGCTAGGCATCCTTCTCGCCCTGGTGGTTGCCCTGAGGGCGCCCTTTCAAGGGGGGGTACTGTTACTTACCTGCCCCCGGCTCCCACGTTGCCGCCACGGAGGAGAGGGAGACCCCCCTCCAATACGCGGCCACCGGAGCCGCCACGGAGGAGAGGGAGACCCCCCTCCAATACGCGGCCACCGGAGCCGGCACGGAGGAGAGGGAGACCCCCCTCCAATACGCGGCTACCGGAGCCGGCACGGAGGAGAGGGAGACCTCCTCAATACGGCAGCCCACCTGGGAAAGAGAGGGGGGAGCCGCACGGAGGAGAGGGAGACCCCCCTCCAACGCACGGACACCGGAGCCGCCACGGAGGAGAGGGAGACCCCCCTCCAACGCAGTGCCGCCTCCGCCGTCATCTTCAGGACTGCCGCGCAGGAGAGGCAGACCTCCTGGAACGCGGCGTCCGGTTTCGGCACTCGCGCGCCCTCTGGTGGTCAACTCCCAAACTGCAGGCTTATATGAAGGGAGATTGCGCCACACTCATCATGGTGGTGATTCCCGGACATTGGAAGTGACGTCATGAGGTTTGGCGGGAGATTTGAACTTCCTCTGCGGTTCCTATTTAAACCTCTTCAGTTCTGTCTGACCTTGCCTTCTGTTGGTTGTCTATGCCTTGTGCTAGTGCCCAGATAGCGTTTCCTGATTCTGTATTCCCGTGTATGATCCTGGCTTGTCTGACTTCGTTGATTTCCTGATTCCTGACCTCGGCTCCGTTTACGTTTATCCTGTTTTCCTGAATCCTGACCTCGGCTCTGTTATACGACTATCCTGCTCTCCGGAATCCTGACCTCGGCTTGTTATACCTGTTCTGTCCTGGAGTCCTACCTGACCACGGTGTCTCCTAACTACTTGTACGTGACACTGATGGGGTAAATTGCATTGGCCAGCTTCTAAGATGCCCGAAATGGCACATGGGGGAAGAATTACCAGATTTGCAAAAAAATGGTTTTGAAATACCGTATATTCCGGCATATAAGACGACTTTTTAACCCAAAAAAATCTTCTTAAAAGTGGGGGGTCGTCTTATACGCCGGGTACTTACCAAGCCGGAGGTTCCCACGAAGCTACCAATCTCTCTAATCACTACGCGCCGGCTATTGATGCCGAGCGCAGGGATGCCGTCATGTCCCGGCGATCGGCATCGATTGCCGGCGCGTAGTGATGAGGGAGCAGGGAAGCCCGAGGTCTGGCATATTATATATGCTGTGTGTGTTGTGTGTAAGGGCAGTGCATGTATGTATATGTCAGCAAATCACCGGTAAGGTACATTGCTTGCCGTGATTGGCTGGTTGTTGTACGCTGGGTAGAGGGGTAATCTTATACGGCGAGTATAGTCCAAACTCTATATTTGGACTGTAAAAGTTGGGGGTCGTCTTATACGCCCAGTCGTCTTATACGCCGGAATATACGGTAGCAAAACGCTACTTATTGCCCACTAACTTGCAAAAAAAAAACATTGGGTATTTCTAAACTCAGGACAAATAGTAGAATCTATTTAGCAGATTTTTTTCATTAGCTTTTTTGAATGAGAAAAATATTTTTCAGGTAAGTCAGAAAATTTTTTTTTTTTCCTTATTTTCGTCATATTTTATTATTTTTTAAAAGGAAATTAGATAATAAGATGTGAAGGAAGCCCTTCTTGTCCTGAAAAAAAAACAATATGTAACTTGTGTGGGTACATTAAATGAGTGAGGAGAAACTTACATCTGAACACGAGCACCGCAAAAGTGTTAAAACAGCCTCGGTCCCAAAGAGTACAAAAAGTAAAAAAAAAACAGCCTGGTCCTTAAGGGGTTAAAAGCTATGTAATCCTTAACATGTTTAATTTCTGGGTGCAGAATACATATCATAATTCACATGTAAATAATTTTTTTTTGTGGTGTCAAAAGTTTGTCTTCACATTTATTGAAACACAATTTAAAAAAATAGTGTTCTAGACTCCACTGTTTATATAATGAATAAAGAATTAATAATGGATGGCAACTTCCCAACAGCAACATGCAATTCTTAGAAAGAAAACATTTTTTATTACCTCAGAAACTCATTCATCTATGCTATTATTTCAGCTCTGACAACAATTGAATGTTATGTCAGGCCAAACCCTACATATCTGGCCAAGGTATGACTTAATTAAATAGGCGGGAGTTCCCAGAAGAGCAGGGACTACAAGTTGATGATAATTTGCTGATACCAGGAAGCCAGGAACTGGAGAAAATGTTAATGCTTTTGCCAAGGGCTAATATATAATAACAAATTATATAATATTTGAGTATATGTAGTGGATGAATAAAATGGACACGCTATTTAAAGTACTCTATTTAAATGTGAACACTTGATTTCAAAGCCTCGCCACCATTCAATTAATCATTATACAGGGCCAGCTAAGCCGTTCTTGATGGAGAAACCTGCCTGTGTTATCCCTTCAAAACCAATAGTAAAGTGAGGGAGTTGGGACCAAAAATCTCTTGCCAACTCTTTATTTAGTGACTAGACCCCATTGTGTTTAACACAGCATCCAAAATCCACTTTCAAACAGCAAATAGTCACACGACACTATCCTATGAATAATATAGAATAAAATGGACCGCAAACGGACAAGGACTCTCTTTACATAATGTATCAGATTTGTCTTTGTCAATTCTAATTTTGCCATACTCTTTGAATATATGTTCTATGAAGAGTATTGTGTAAATTGTTGATGCTATAAAGACAATACTAATAATAGTTACATAGTACATAAGGTTGAAAAAAGTCAGTTAAGTTCCACCCTTCAACCTAACCTTCTAACTCTAAAGAAGGCAAAAAATTCCTAATTAAACTACTTCAAATTCTGCCATCAGGGGGAAAATTCCCTGACTCCAAAAAAAATCTCCTTGGATCAAGAAGCTTTAAAATATTAATTATATTTGTAGCCCTGTATGTATATCCAGACCCCTTTTGAAGGCATCTAATATATTTGATCACACTTGGCAGCGAATTCCATACCTTTATTATCCTTACTGTAAATAATTCCTTCCTTTGTCGTCTATGATATCTCACAAAAGTGGGTACACCCCTCACATTTTTGTAAATATTTTATTATATCTTTTCATGTGACAACAGTGAAGAAATGACACTCTGCTACAATGTAAAGTACTGCGTGTACAGCCTGTATAACAGTGTAAATTTGGTTTTCCCATCAAAATAACTAAACACACAGCCATTAATGTCTAAACCTTGGCAACAAAAGTGAGTATTTCCCCTCCCTGGTGTCATGTGACTTGTTAGTGTAACAAGGTCTAAGGGGGGAATGGGGAGCAGGTGTGTTACATTTGGTGTTATCGCTCTCACACTCTCTCATACTGGTCACTGAAAGTTCAACATGGTACCTCATGGTAGGCTCGTTTGATCCGCACCCTCCTTAGCTTTTGTCTCTTTAAGTCAGTTTGTTATGTTACATACCGCTTGTTATGTCCTGTCTACCCATTGTACAGCGCTACGGAATTTGATGGCTCTATATAAAACAATAAAAGAATTTTTGCTCTACATAAAGATGGCCTAGGCTATAAGAAGACCCAGAAACTGAGCTGCTTCATGGTGGGCAAGACCATACAGCGGTTTCACGGGACAGGTTCCACTCAGAACAGGCCTCACCATGGTTGACCAAAGAAGTTGAGTGCACGTGCTCAGCGTCATATCCAGAGGTTGTCTTTGGGAAATAGACGTATGAGTGCTGCCAGCATTGTTGCAGCGGTTGAAGGGGTCGGGGGTCAGTCTGTCATTGCTCAGACCATATGCGGCACACTGCATCAAATTGGTCTGCATGTCGAGGCATTCAGCAAGACCTCTACTTTTTGTTATTAGTCTGAACCTAGAATTCCACTAGGGGGCAGTAGTTATCCAGTTACACTCATCACTGTCCAAAGAAGGTGAGATCCTACCATATAGCACAATGAACGATGTCAGGAATGCAGGGACTGCAGTTCTTACAGAAACTGCAAATGCTATCTGCGTTAATAGGGCTTTAATAACCTACGGTCTGTCCTCAGGATCCTCAGCAGCTGACTTTGGGAATGTGTTAATGCTGTTGGTCTTACAGTAAAAGGTTTCTCTTAATTGTAAATGCAGAACACAGCCTTGTGGTTTTCTTTATATGTGCTGGTGTTCATGGAGTCTTTTCAGATGACTGATCTATGGGGAAATGCTACACTAATTTGCCTAAATATACTTACCTTGTCCCAGCTATATAATATCAGTTTTATTTGGAAGAAGCAGATGACAGGCAAAACAAACAAATATTTAAGCATGGTGATGATAATAATGGTTGCTAATGGTCATACAGTTAGATGCATTAGTAGAAGGGAGATGGACATAATAGCAATTTACAGATTATTAGTCAGAGCTCGCCTAGGGTACTGTGCATGGATTTTAGGGCAAGAATTGTTAGGTATAACTAAGGGCTCTCAGCATGTATAGCGTCAAGGAAATATAAGAGAATGGGTACAGGAGAATGGGGTTTAAACATAAAAGGAAGTGTATTTAAAGACAGGACATATGTAAGGTGAAGATGTAATTATCTAAAATGAGAGGGTTAATTTGCTCTTTCTACGAGTTATAAACTCCAAGAGAATTAGCAGATTAGCAAAATGCAGGATTTGTGTACCGCTAACCTTGACACCTCCTAGATGAGCAGAATATATATAAAGTCACCAAATAATGATTGGAATATCCTTAACTATTTTGTCCTCATTATATAGTATCATACAGTCACACTGGCACCAAAATGATTAAAGGAAAAGCAAACAGGCTGGGTCCAGGGATCTGTTGTAACCTGACATTTGTATTACCAATAAATCCACACTTTAAATCAAGGGCACATGTGTAGTTTGATTCCCCCGGCATTCCAGTTGGGAACATTATGCTTCAGTTTATCCTCTGGAGCTGAACAAGACAAACTTATTAGAAGAACAAAACCTTCTAGTATACTCCTTTAGATGGTGATACAATTCTACTGGTCACATAGTATGTTATCCTTTCCTCAGTGAAAGACTGGCATTCAATAAACATATTCCACTTCTATTTCAGTTTACGCTGGAGAAATTAAAAACAACTCTAGTAATGCTATATGACTCTGCACTCGTATAAAATGTTATAGGGCTATATTTAAATCTAGCCTCACTACACCTAAACTGACTCAGTTTGGGGGCTCTGACTGTGCCAACTTGCCTGGAAGCTGGGATCTATGTAAGTTTTCGACACAGTGGCTGTTAATCTTGAATCACTATGCTACTGTTATGTCCCAGAATACCTTGGTTGCTCTAAACATATCTGTAAACGCTCACAGTTTAACACTAAGTATTAGACTATGTATCCCAATTATTTGGTCTTAGGGTGAATGGGCAGAGTCACACGGTCTGGAGATGATTCCTTCTTCTACATTGTTTTAATTATATATACCGTATATATGAGCATCGCAACTGGTGCTTTTCTCACTAGTATACCACAGTTAAAATCTACTTGAGTTTGAAGTTTGAAATATTTTAACACGAGACAGGTAATATACCAGTAGTTACCAGATGGACCATGTTGATGTCACTATTAAACTCTTTCCCACTGTCCGGCATATTAGCTTCCATTTCCAGGACAGGACAACATACTAACCCCTTTTCAGGACCATTAAAATCTGCACGACATTAACAGCCCTACCAGAAATTGAACATTTTATAAAATTCCAAAATTAAATGGTTTTAGGCAAGTTAAATGGCTATTCATTTAAGAGATCTTAATGTAGAAACATTATATCAGAACATTAAAATTCATATTATATATTGAATGCTGCATGGCAGGACAGGGTCAGGAATTGTACATCTTTTCCATTTCTTCTTTTTCCCATTATTTTAAAAGGCAGGTATTTTCTATCATAAGTGTTACAAGTAGAAGTGTTCCATGGGAATTCTATTTAATGTACCATATGGAACGTGCAATGGGCTAAAACAAGGTGAGAGTCCAGTTGCTTATGAAAGAAGTCAACACATCTATAATTTCAGTGTTTTCAAAGATCTTTTTATAGTTTATCCACCAGGGCCGGCCCATGGAAACTTATAGGCAAGCAAGTGGACCAAGCTACAGAGAACACATTTCTTATCTAAAGCAAATATTGGTGGATTTAAAATGGTACTTTTGTGTCCCAGACAGTGTATTCAACAAAGAACACAAGTACTTTGTAAGTATTTACTTAGAAGTAAAAAAGTGACCCCCCCTTACCTTCAGTAAAAGCTGCAGCTCCAGAGCCTTAGCAGAATGCCTCCTCTATGTGACCCCAGAAATCCCAGTACATGGACAGATGGTTGGGGCATACACTTGCATCCTCCACATCACACTAATGTGTCAATCACTAAAAGGGAAGCAGCCCTGAAGACTGTTTCCCATAAAAAAGGCGGAAGGAATTTTGATTTTATTCCCAATTAAAATAATAGGGAAAATTCATATGATTGTTCTTTTAATGAGCAATGTCTTGACAGCTGGCCAATCAAATTGTTTCCCTCCTTTGAGTCATCACGCCCAGGCCTAGCCAGACAAGCTACACTAGACTGATTCAAAGAAGAACGCACATTCATTAATCGAGCGGGCTCATCAATACACGTAACAGACCATAGATGACTTTGTTTGGGGTTTTTATTATTTTATATCATTTGGCAGCTGTGCACATACCCACTTCTTAAATTTAAGAGCAGCAATTAACAAAACGGTCAGTTCAATGACGTCATGAAATACAGACTATTTTTAGCAAGTACATCAGCTGCTAACTGCGATCACAAAAAAAAAACCAAGGCAAGCAGTAACTGTAAATCAAACTGCGTGACTCATTCACATTAAAAGGAATTGCATCAGTGTTAAAAACATTCATGAAAAGTACAAGAGTCAAACTATGAAATCATGTGAGACAATAATGCTAGAGTACATTTCTATTCATTGCGGAACACTGTGCAAATACAGTATATATTTATATATATATATATATATATAATATATATATATATATATAATTCTTATTGTATGAGAGTGGAGTAGCGGAAATTTCCAGACCCTTCATGCATTATTATTTTCACCTAAAGCCATGTTTTACATATATAAATTGCACATGCTACTGCCAGCGGTGTTTACTGTGATATCCCCAATATGACTAATTGTTTCTCTCCCGTGATCCCGTAATCATATATATTTCACAGGCTGTTGCACACTTCTATGTTATTTATGCTTTTTTTTTCACAGTAAGTACAAATTACCGGTATATACTGTGTATCTAGGAAAAATGGAAGGCTGTGATGGCAGCCCTATTACATATATCTGTTTCAATGTTTTCAGTAATTTGATGAAACAATTTATTTTGATACGAAAAACCATGTTTCGTGTTTATTAAACAAAATTGTGTTATACCAGATACTATATAGACAAAAGTATTGGGACACCAGACCATCACACCAACAGGGACTTTGATGACTGACAACGCATTCTAAATACATAGACATTAATATGTAGCTGGTTCCCCTTTTGCAGCTATAACAGCTTCCAATCTTCTGGGAAGGCTTTCCACAAAATTTTGGAGTATTTCTGTGGGAATTTCTGCCCATCCATCCAGTAGATCATTTGTGAGGTCAGCACTGATGTTGAAAGAGAAGGCCTGGCTTGCAATCTCCATTCCAGTTCCTCCTGTTTGACGGGGTTGAGGTCAGGGCTCTGTGCGGCCAGTCATGTTCTTCCACACTAAACTCATCCAACCATGTCTTTGTGGACTTTGCTTTGTGCACTGGGATACAGTCATGCGGAAGTAGAAAATGGCTTTCCCCGAACTGTTCCCACAAAGTTAGAAGCATAGCATTGTCCAAAATGTCAGCATACCAAGACATTTAGGACAATGATATCCTTTCAACTTTAATGGGATCTGACAAAAGCATTAACCCGAAAGCTGCCTGCAAGTAGCCCTGTGAAAACGCCCACGAAAACCATGTTTTCACAGCCGAGCTTCTGCTGTCATTTGCATTGCAAGTGTTTTGAGGTCATGCCTCATGCAACATTTCAGTATGTTGTGACATCAGCCAGGGGCATGTATTTGATTCTGTCAGGGTTAACGTAGAAGTATGTAATATTGTAAGGCTTACATACGGTTGGGCAGCAAGTGTCAGACATGATCGGTTTTCTATGGCTGATGTGGCTATATAACCCTGTGAGCCTCAGGGAAATCAGTTCAAATCTTAGAAACTGCTGCACTATGTAAAAAAATAGTCATGTTTCAAAACTTCACAATACTGTTATCTTGATCTGGTAATGTGACTGCAGATGCTCCACCGTTCTGAGAAAGTCCCTAGTCTGCATGTTTAACATGTTCTCAATAACTGGACTGATGCGGGGGCATTTCTGAGAACTTCTGATTCTGAACAGGATGTAAACCAGTTCTCAAGTTTGCTAATAGGCATCCAGATAGAACCCCGTGCATTGGTTAGTGATACAAAAAAAAGTTAATTATATCGGCCATTATCTTGGAAACCAGCAGTTATTAATGTAAACATATAATCAGCTCTAAAAATTGTAACGTTGCTGGAAGTGAGTTCACTTCTGATTCAGAAATCAGAATTCCATAACAAGCATACTGTGCGTTAGTTATCTGTAATATTTATTTAAAATGAGTGTTTTAACTGTGAAAATAGGCATTTTTTTTTTGCTTACACAAAACGTACTCATCGCGAGGCCCAAAGGGACTGAGAAAATGTTCATTCAGCTTAATGGGTCAATTTCTGCAGATCCAAGATGTTGAAAACCTACTAAATCTTTAAAACTCTCCATAAATAATACCCATAATGTTTAGGCAGTTGGATGCGTTCCATCACACCTAGATAAAAAAGCGTGCAAAGATGACTTTCTATACATAATGCCTGTGTAAAGCGCATCCCATATGGTTATGTGGTTTGCACTTATATTTACCCCTTTTGGATGGTGAAATCTCATCAAAGTTTTATATTTTTCTGCCATTTTCTTTCTCATTTAAAAGAATGAAGACATAGAATCCAAAGATAGGAAAATGGGATGGGGCCCCTATATTTTGTTCTGTTTTACTTCTGTTCCCCCTGCGTCATAACGAGAATATTAAGATATGGTCCCTAAAGTTTGATGATTATTTAAATGCACAATGGAGTTGAATTGAGTTTTTAAGCATGCAATTTGTTGCACAATTTATTTAGTTACTGCAATTATAAAAAAAGACTTGTTTTCATCCTCCCTTTGGCTGCCTCTACTGAAAGCAGGATGCATACTTAAGTGAGCTTCCTGAACATGTGTTGGACTCAATGGAAGTAGCGGCAGCCAAACGCATGTGCTAACCAATCAGCCGCCTTTACTGGACGCACAAGTGTTGTTTGTGGCTGCTTGTATCCAGCAGATGACCCCACGCTAGGGATTTACATCGGCCACCTGAACACCCTCAAAAATATTGACACTGCTATTGGGCAACTGCCTCCAAAACTACTGTGCTGATTGCCAAAGAAAAAGCACAAACAATACACTGTTTTAGTAAATGGATTTCCTTATTGAAAACACACAGAGTTCCTCGCCCACTCTGATATGGGAGATCAAGCACTGGCAGCCAGATACAAATAATGGCAGTCACGTCACAGGTCACACATTCCACCACAACCAAAAAAAAGTACGCAACAAGCCACTCAGCGCCAACACCCGGGGCTCTGATCCGAACACAGTGTAGTCGATGAATGAGTTACCATGCGTATCTTTTAGATAATTCAGAAATCTCAGGCCAGAAACTACGGTCAGTGGAAAAAAGTATTGCTGGTAATAGAACGGCCATTCTCTCATAAACGGCAATAGCAAAACCTGTCGAGGCGCTAAGTAACTCGCACTAGTTTCGACATGAGACTGCAGAGGAAGTGTGTCGCCACTGGGGGCAGCAGAGAGCAGAACACGGAGACACTGGTCACGTGAGGCAATTCCTGGAAAGTTCCTGGAAAGCGGCCTTTGCATTTACCAGATATGGGAGGGAGAGACAGGCGAGCGGATCGCACAAACTGGGAGGGGGGGGAGAGCTGAGATTCAAAGAACAAGTGGAAGGAGTCTGGTGATGGGGGGGGGGGAATCAGGCACAACATCATCATCGTCATTAACAGCAGCAGCCGTCACACTAACAAAAGCCGCATTTAACTCCAGGCGAGCTGCTTTCCGCCGAGGTCTGCGGTGCGGCTGCCGGCAGATGGATGTCACTGATCTGGGATGGTGCAGAGCCTTAATTCACCTTGCGTGTCTGTGACCGTGGAGCCAGTGCAATGAGTGCGGAGCGCCGTGTACATTCCCCGCATGCTGCGTGTGCCTGTATATGTCTGTGATCGCCTTTTCGGATTACTTTATTATTCCCAGCTGGGAGGGATCCAGTCGAAACTCCAGAAGGAAAGCAATGCGGTGCGTGACTCCGGAGAGGAGACAGGCTGGGCAAAGTTGGGGGCACTGGCAGGCGCCACCACGTCTCCACTACTACTCCACTCTACATCCCACTATCCCTATCTGAACACCGAGGAAAGGGGGTGTTAAGAAGAAGCCCAGAGCCACGAACTCCTAGCAAAACAATCCAATGAGATTAGAGGAAGGGGGCTGCTCAGGGATTTGAACCCCCCCTAGACTCATACTTCGGGTTTAAGTCACATCCTTGGCTGACTTTTTATTTTTTTGTCCAAATTTCTAATAAAAGAAGGTGATTGCGGAGCTCTGGATTCTCCCTCAAGGTGGGGGGGGGGAACAAATCGCACGAGATCAGAAGGTAAAACATCGCATCGATCTGGAGCTTTTGTTCTGTGTGCACCAAGCCTTTCCAAGGTGTTCTGGAAGGTTATTCTAGATCACGCTGTTTCCTAGACAGCTTGGATGAGTAGACGGTGTCGGGGGGGGTCTTCAATCGGTGGATGACTGGGAAATCGGATCACACACTTAGCTAATGCATGAAACGCGTTCTCCCCAATAACACTGGCTGCTTATCCCATCCGTGCTCGTTGTCAACTAGATCTAGAACCGCTTCTAGAAACGGGCACGGGAAGAATTCGCTTCGTGATGTGAGAACGGTTTGGGGTTCTTTCCGTGTTGTATGTATGTGAAATATATATAATGGCGATATAGACCATATGTCGTGTTAATCAAAGCGATACATGCTTCCTGTGAACCGAGGAGTGACTCTCATGTGTCCGTAACGTGTTAACAGTTTAGTGTCTGGATTCGTGGAAATACCGATACACACAAGTGTCGCTGTCACCTCCCGTGAATAACACGCGTTGGCTGTCAGACAAGGTGTATTATAGAAAGCGCCTGGGGGGGGGAGGGGGGATTACCGACTTTCTACATTTTGTTACAAATACCTAGCAATCAATAAACCGATTTAGTATTCCCGGTTCCGTAAGAATCCCAGCGAAGGCTTAATGTTTACATCGGAAATTGTTGTTATGGTCAATACACTGTATTTTTTGTGATTGTATTAGTATTATGTGTTTATATAAATATGTCCGTGTGTGCATATAATATATATAATGAGTGTGTGATATCGATCTATATATAAAGCGCTGCGGAATCTGTCGGCGCTTTGGAAATAAATTATAATAATAATATAATTGTAGTGTGTTTGTGTGTGGACAATACCGGTATATCTAGATTATATGCGTGTGTGTGTGTATAATATCGATCTATATAGATTATAGTGTGTGTCTAATATACTATATATATATAATATAGCGTTATATATTGCCATTGTGTTTAGATGACGGAGCTCTTAGCGTTTATAGTGTGTTATGCTCACAGATGATATATATTCTATATAGAGATCAGTTATTACAGGTAGTAATTACTATACATATAATATACCGGTATATATATATATATTATATATATATGATATATGTGTGAATGTGGAAATATGTACTGGCTTGGCTTTGTCGTGTTCCAGCGGGTTATCAGATGGTCGGAGTGTGGATTCCCGGCAGCATGTGTCGCCGCATACATGTAATACATGTAATACATGTAATGATGAACCCGCGGCGCTCGCCAACATGCCTAATAGCGACTGCGCTAATGAATTGTCTAAATAGCGCTTATACGGCCACATGCATGAGACAGGTGTGCTAATTCACGGATCGTATAGAAATGTAAGTCCCGCACGGCTCTTCGTACCCGATGTACATATAGACCGAGACCCATTAGCACTATCGATCGGTATCGATAAACCAAATTCTAATCCGCGATTCTATGTACGCGATACACACGCTTTCTAGAATGCGATCTCTGCTCTCTAGATGATATTTCATTGCCCTGCCTTTTTTTTTTGTTCTGTAAAGTTTCCTCCTCTTAATCCACCCTATTTGTTTACTTTTCAGGAAGAACGCGCTGCCGGTAATCGATATCGGGATTGTTACGGATCGCCCGGGAGTGTATTGTGGAGACTGCTGTGAATATGTACTGTGACGGGCGATAAAAATCCGGGTTATTTCCACGCCCGGGATCCCCTCACTCCCCACACAGGACAGTGTGGATCTGCGGAGCTCGCAGGGCTGCCCGATGACCCTGAGATCGGCCGAAACGTCAGACAGCCCCAGATCCATAGAAAGCGGCTCCGGGGAGGGGGGATCCCCGCATGGGACCACTGAAGCCGCCCCGGACCGGGAGGACCGCATCGCAGTGTCCATGGGCGAGCTCCGGAGGTCAGGTACGTGAAGCCACACGGTTATCTAGCGCCTGCAGCCGGGACTCGGAAAGAGTCTATTCACAAAAGGGCGAATTGGAAGGAGAGCTTCAGCTCATTCACTCACATTCTGAAAGCTGCAGGGAGATCTGATAAAGCATAGATCAGTGGCAAGTCTCCTCACCCATTGTAAAATGCATCATGCACAGAAGCCTGCCAGTATTGGCCCTTCTTAGTGAATAGTGACATTCGGGCGGTAAAATCAAAACTACCCATTCAGTGCATAACCCCCCCATTGGCCTGTGTGGCCCCTTTATAACTGGCCTTTTGTCTGTCTGGGACAGAGTGATCCCCTGCGCTGAATGACATTACTGGAGGGAATACAGTATGTTCCTATATTATGAATTGTTGTATATATCGCCGTCATATTCCGTAGCGCTGTACAATGGACTCTAAAACTATAGCAGCCTGTAGCATGCATTGGGACAGAAGTGACAAATTGCTTTGTCACAGATTGTGCTGTACGGTTGTTACTGTTCTTCTTTCCATTTAGAATGTTTAACCCCTTAGTTGCTGTCGCTGATAATGTGTAGTTTCTGTAATGTATCTAGTAGAAAGCCAACTTTTAAACAATGATGTCAGTGATGGGAGCATCGCCCATGTGTCTGGCGAATGCTGTTAGATAATGTGATGTTATTTTGTATGCCTCTAGACAGCAAATCTAAATAGCTTTTTCGCTGTAATGGTTGCTATAAGCTAAATGTCTCCTTCTCCAGAATATGCGCATTAAAAATAATAGATCTGTCTGAACTGAACTGTCTGCTTAGAAATTCTGCTATGCATTCCCCAGCCAGCCTCAAGAAATGTCAATCATAATTCTATATTTTTAACACCCAAACTTATGGATGCTATATATATATATATTAATACTACTATAATATATAGGTGGTGTGTTGTATACTGGTGGTAGGTATAGTTATGGTGGGTGGGTATATAATATATAATTATTGATATTGACATCTACTATCTAGGAGTAGTAGTTCTAAGACTTCCTTGTAGATATTATATGGCATCTTTATTCCCGCTTCATTCTTTTTTCATCCATTGATAATACATTATTTTTACCGTTTATTTAATACTTGGAGAATCTTCTTAAATTTCAGTATTGTATAAGTTAAACACCATAAAACAAATAATAAAAAAAATATTAATTAAAACTATTGGCCACTTATCATTGTCCCTCCATAATTCTCAATTTCTGATTGTTCCTGTTGTTCAGGCCTTAGCTCTTGAGCCTATATATCTTCACTTTTCTTTTGCATTACCCATATATTACTGCCATGTTTGTTTGGTGCATTATATTATATTTTTTATTAGTATACTTTACATTGAATAATCATAATTGATTAATTTATTATAAATGTATATAATATCCTTTTATATAAATGTGTTAAATAATCATTGAGTTTAAAGTAAACATGTCAGTCGCAAATAACATTTCACATATACCCAAAAGGCTTTCCTTATTAAATATTATACATGTCAATTTATATTTATTTATATACTATATATTATATAAATATATATATATTTGACTTCAAGTGTGTGCATTGATTTTATATCCATTTGAGATTCTGCCAATCTCATGTTGCGTTTATACATCATGACGTTCTGTTTTGCTTAGTTAAAACGGTCATTAATCTTGTATAACAGATGGCAACATAAAAATAAAACAAAAAACTTCTAGTTATGATGTGTAATAATCTTGGCACCAAAAAGTGTTACATTTGGCACCAGCGAATTGGGAGGTGTTATCCAAAGTGAACGATTCCAAAATGGTGAACATCTAGGAATGTTAGATTTACTAAATGCATCAGCCCAGGATACACGTAAGCCATATCATGTTCACATAAATAGCACCAGTACTATTCTGTAGCCTTATTACGATAGGCGACAATTTAAATTTGATAATAACATTGACGTATTGGTACGGAAGGAGAAGAGCGTCTTCTTCTTGCGTAGTCTCTTTGGTGGTTGCAGGGGAAATGAGACAGCAGGAGAGGACTGCTTGTGTGAGAATAACTTGATTGTAACAAGGGCGATATGGAGAACTCTGTGCTGTTGAGATCTTGGCGATGGGAATGTTGGATATTTCTTTAGAATGCAGGTTCTTGTAAGTTTTTAGTGAACAAACCTGTTAGTAATCTTCTTGAATGGACAATTAATAGATTGTATGCCTGAAGAACAGGGGCTTTTTCTCCTTCTCTACCGGTAGTTCTCAAGGTATGACAATGTCTTTCTATATTGTCATTTTTAATATTATTGTTCATTCTTGCTCTACGGAATTTGCTGGTGCTTTATAAATAAATGGAACGGCGATTGCTCTTCCATTTTGTAATCTTTGACACTGCCCTGTTTACTTCGGGCAACTTGAAAATATCACTTGGCAAATAGTTGTGATGACAGGTCTAGGGAAGATGGAACATGGTAACCTGAACTGAACAGAGTGCCATTAAAATCAGGAGCATAACATAGCATTCTGCAGTGCATGGGGCCCATAGATCTTAGGGCCCCCAAGGCTCCCTCGTACAGAAGCTTGCCCTTTGACATCACCCCTAATTAACTATTAATGGCATTTTTGTATTTTATCACTGAGCATACCCAATATGTTTAACAAACCACTGGGTCATTTTTTGAGCAAAATTGCAACCTTTGGACCCATTTACTTGGTTTTAAATAATCCGTTATGTAGCCCTGTCCTGGTTTGTATCACTCGTTGACTATAGGAGAGAAGACATTTTGCAATGTATAATAATGCTTAAAAATATTAAGATCTGGCTTGTAACGTGAGGCATTTTAAGCACTTTTTAACATTATTTTATTAGTATTTAAGATGATCTGATTTTTTTTTATATATACGAGATTGCTTTCTGCGAGTTTTATAATCTACAGTTTTTGTTTGGGCATTTACTTGTCACATTTACATTACAGCATTTTTTTGCTTTGACACTGGCGCTTCTGTTGGAATGCTTAATATGCCGTGTTCGCCATTACTGTTTTGCTTTGAAAGCTTTTCCGTTCCTAGAAACTGAAAGTAATGTGCCAACAATGAACTCATCTCGGTAATTAGGAACGGCAGAAATACCACTAGGATTTCTCACATTCTACAACAACAAAAAAAGAACCTACTTCTATAATACCGTAGGTCACATTAAATGTTATCATTCACAGAATGATCGAGTTTAAAACCCACTTAATTTTAACTATAAATCGACTGCAATAATACTGCAGAGCGTTTTAAATTCAGTTCCTAAGAGATACAACTCGGTAATATACTGTGCACTTGTGTCCAAAACATCTGGCCAAGCTTCTGCGGCACTGGCCAATTGTATTGCACCGCTAAATATCTAAAAAGGTCTTAAGTTATAGCTGTGCATTAACTGCTCAACTCATTGGTGAACTCCCAGTTTAATGAGCATACATTACAAACAGAGCTAGTTTGCACCAAAAGTTGATGGTCACCTTATTCTATGTGAGGGAGCACATGTGGCATTGATTAAAATAAAAGGTTCATTGTTACATATGTATCTGGATTATGTTTTTTGGTATGGATTATGGTTTTTTTTCACAGTTGGTCATTTCTTTTGGGGCTGGTCTGTCCTTGGATGGTATGGTGCTTATTACTAAATGGTCATAAGAACCAGTTGGTCCTTCTAGTCTGCCCATTTTTCCTTAATCAGTCCTTGGACTTTAAGATAGCTTTATGCCTGTAGCATGCATATTTAAATTCCCTCACTTTATTAGCTTCTACCACTTCTCATAAGAAGCTGTTCCACTTATTACCACCCTATCAGCTGCCTAATTTAATTGGTAGATGGTCTGTGTCTGAACCCACACGTATATATAACCCACTATGTCAGTTGTATGTGGCATGATAGCTTCTCAGAGCGTGATGCACATAAAACCTTTATGTTGCATAATTTGCTTCCAAGGCACTCGTGGGTAGAAAGACCAAGTGTCACTCCTATATCTAAGATAAAATATGACTAATATTAAGCTCAATGGGTAGACTTTTTAGTACTAGAGTTTAGTCTCCTACACAAGTGCTGCAAGGCAGATGATGAAAATAAACCTCACATAAACAGTAAAAAAAACCCAGTAAATAAAGTGATTTATACATTCACTCTGTATTGCTTTGTTTTCATGCATGTAGCATTTTCTAGATACTTGAATTTGTGTTCTGGATTTCCTGGCTGGACCTTTTTTGTTCATGATGGATTTTAAACCTAAGAATCAATAGGCCAATTGTTAGATGAGGGCCTAAGTTATCACAACATGTAATGTTACACAATCACTGGTCTGCATTGACCAATGAAACATAGCAAGTGCTGTTAACATTTTAAATGTGATTGCTGTATGCTGATCACATGGAGTAGGTCTGCATGGACTTTCTTTCCAATCCCGTGGGACCAAATCAGCTGAGGTGTTTCTGAAACTATATAACAAGCTGCCACTAGCCTTTAGCATAAAGGGCTAAGATTTGAGGGAACATGTTTAGGGGAAAAGCATTTTGCATCTGAGATCATAAACAAGTTCCTTTATTTTGGGACTTCTGGTGGCTCCATTATATACAGATGTATCCCAAGAGATCAATAGTGTGAGTGTTTGGGCTGCTTATTTATCAGGTAATATTGTTGGTATGGTTTAACAAACACCACGCAAAGGCACATGTGTCGGTGTAGATGTCAAAGGTGTTGGGTACTATGGAACTTTGCCATGTGATTATAGTGTCCTGTCAGCTTTGCCTGCTTATCAGAGAATCAGGTGGCAGTCAGCAGTAACTACAACCAGTTACCTGATTCGACTTAAACTTACATTGTGTGCACATAGTGTTTTGGCAATGTGGCCCTTATTGAGTTGAGTAAGGAGATATCAGGCATACATCAGGTGGTAGAGTCAGACTTTTTTATGCTCTTGGTAGGAACAGACTTAGGGTTGTGTTTTAGCTGCAAAATAATATATTGCTTGCATGCTAGAGCTCTTGAGTATGCAGAAGATGCAATCTAAGGTCATAGATTCTTTTCGCTTCGTCTGGATAAAATATCTAATTGCCCATGAATTGTGGTCACCCTACTAGGCCCACCATTTCTTCACACTAACTAACACACAAATTGCTATTTGCCAAGAGGAATTGTTAGTTTATTCTACAGCTCTTGAGCAGAGGGCCTCCTTGAAGAGAGAGGACACTTAAGTAGGTGATGGCCAATATCTTCATCATGCCATTAATAGCATAATTCTGCAGAATGCAGAAATTAGGCTTTAGCTTTTTCACGGTTGCTAATGTTTCTTTGAGACACGTGTCTGGAAAGGATTGCGTCATTATTCACCTGTATCCACTCACGAGCAGTCTCTTTTTCCAATCTTTGTCTTGCTGTGGTGGAGCTCTGGGTAGGCTACAGCAGAAATACTTTCTATATCTGTATGATATGTGGACCTTTTTAAACTTAACAGATGTTCTTTGGTTTTTTTTTTCTGGAAAGCTGTATATATGATGAAGTTAAAAAAAAAAAAAAGACAAGGCTTCTCATTGTAAGTTAGAAATAACACCTTTATACAGCTTTGTTCAGGAATGGTTGTAAAACCGAGGAACAGACGTTCTAAACGTGATAGGCCTACAGCTCAAATTCAGGTTAAAGCTGCAAGGAATACTTGGTAATGGTGGAATGTTTTCATAAAAAAAATATTTTACTTTTTCCAAGTACTGGAAACCACTTCCTGGAAGTCTGGGCGTGGGATGGTGCTTCTCGCCTCACGCTGTGTTGTTGATCTAAATACATCATATGGCAAATGCCAATAGCTCTTTTCTTCTGTAAGTGATGAAAATTCAGAATTGAGATGGATGTAGTAAACATTCTTACAGGTTATGCTGAAAGCTACTATAGGGTCTTAAATCTAAATATGGGTCTGTCAATATAGAGCCAGCTCAGATAAGTAAAACTGTTGGTTTTGTTAGCCTAATAATATAAATAACATTATCAGAGTTTTTAACATATTTTTATTTTTACATTTTAAAAGTGATTTAACTGCCATGGTACTTGATTAATATTATGTCTGTGCGGTCTGATAGCAATCAGTAGCTCCATAGCTGGCTGAACATCATGTGAGTTATTCGTGAGCAAGCTGAAATCCAAAGTCCAAATATACATTGAGTTGCATTTAATTTAGTTTGTGGAAACAAACCACTTAATTCTATTTTTATAGAAACAATATCATATGTTTTTTGTTTTCTTTTTAGTTTTTTTACTCCTATACCTGCATGGTTCTACGAATACTTTTTTTTTTTTTTAGTACATTTTTCTTAAGTTAGATCTGTTTATCTCTCTTCTGTGAACGGAGCAGTGAAACGTAATAATTTCTGCAGGTTTCTGGTGCTGACATTTCCATATTCTTTGCTGCAAGTATTCTAAGAGTAGATTCAGCCTTTGACTAGTAAAAATGTATAGCGATGAATACGATCTGACAAGGCAAAATGTACAATGTAGTCTTACAACTTCTTTAATAAAAATAGTTTAGATTGAATGTTTACATTTTCAAACACTAAAGATACAGTAATGGACTGCATAATAAGTTAAATAATTGTTGCAGGATTTACAGCAAAATAAATTATATAAACATATAAAGTAGAGGCGTTACTCATTTCAAGTCCTGCATTTTATTGTTCAGTAGATGACATAAGCCTATGCATAACGGATGGTGTAACGCAGTAATTTACCTTCAGTTGTAATATTTTGTATTTTTACCTCCTTGATTCTATTTCTTTTACATTGGGACTACAATTTTTGATAAAATAAGTGTCCAGCATCAGTTACAATGGGGTGTCTGGTCAGGCTTAAGAAGTTCAATAGCAGAGTGTTGTGGCCATAAGACTGTAGACGATTCCAGAAGGCAAGGGACTGAGGACAGAGGAGACCTCTCTATAAAAAAAAAAAAAAATCTCGGTCTTGAGCAGGCCTGAAAGGATGAGTACGCGGCATGGCTCATCTATGGACTGGATACTGTAGACAGGAGTGCATAGGAGTGTACGTCTTGAATTGGGACTGTGGTGAGACTGGTATAGACTGGACACGGACAATAACTTTGGTGGGGAACCAGTAAGATCCAGCCCTCCTTTTTGGCCAGAGTGGAAGAGAAAGGGAAGAAGAAGTTGGACTTAATGATTCATCAATTTTGGCATATGGATCTTATTCTCGTGTTTGTTTGTTTTTTGCTAGAACCATCACAGCTTAATATGGGAAATTGATGTTTTCCAAATGAGAACAAGTAAATTGGTATATTGGAGGTCATTTGTATCACCTGCTCTAATTGAGTATAAAATGCTAATAGACTAAATTTTGTTATGGTTAAATTTGAGAAGGTGACAGTTTCCCTTCTAATGGCTTATATAAATAATGATTTTTAATAAATTAAGCACTTTAGTTTTTAGTTACAAATTATCCATACAATCAAACAACTTAATAGTTTTTTTTTTTTAATTATTTCATATTGGGTATTGACATCCTTAGCTTGTCATACTGACAGCCTGGCAATGAATCCCATATCAGTAGTAATCATTAGTTTACCTAAAACCTAACCTCAGTGACCTTCTGTGCCTGTGTAGCGTAGTTTTTAGCTCATGAAAGAGTTATTGTTTTCCACCGCGGTTTCACAATATTTTGACAAAGTTGAGTATTCTGAAAATGGGATGTGGCTAGATTTGCTATGCTGACGTAGGGGCTGCTTCACCCTAGACAAAATTATCCCTTCATGGTGTTTCCTAATTGGATGCTTGTGACAGAACTGTAGAAAAAAAATGTGCAAAAATTGTAAATGATTAGGGCTAATCGCTTTTTAATAGGGGGCAGAAGGTGCATTTCACTCTCTCTCAGCAAGTTTTTGTTCCCACACAACTGAATTGAATTTACTAAGTGTCTACACATAACCTAGGAACCCTACATCTCTGGGTTTTCAGTCCCATCTTAGGGTGAAAGGCCAAAATCACAGGGGCTGGAGCTGATTCATTCATATTGTACATTAGTCTTGTGACGCATAACACTGTGCTTTTACTACCAGTATGTCATGGTTTGAATGCATGTTACTCGTTTAATTATTTTGTTTAACCCCTTTGTGCCAGGACTGTTTTTGTACCCTTTGTGCCCATGGCTGTTTTTAACATTTCTGCAATGTTTATTTTCATCTCTCATTTACTAAACCCACACAAATTATGTTTTTTTTTTTCCAGAACAAGGGCGTCCTTTAGACACCATTATTTTGGTCATAGCATCTATTTTACAGTACAAAAATATGTTTAAATTTGGGGGGAAAAAAAAACTTTTACTGACTTTTAAAAAAAAAAAAAAAAAAAAATCTTTTACTCATAGATTCCAATATTTGTCCCTCGAGACCCTTTCCCCTGTGAAATCTGTCATAAATCACTGAATCACTCCCCACATGTTCATACTTTTCAAAAGTAGACAACACAGGGTATTCAACTTGGGGGATATTGACACTTTTCATGGAGCCATTTTACCAGGTAAAAAATGATTGGAGATTTTTTTTTAAATAGATAGCATTTGAGGTACACCTTTACTGAGAATTTAAAGGGTTACAACACCCATAATGTAACAAATATGTGTGTTAAGCAACATATCCTGAGTACATCGATACCACCCATGCATAGGGTTGTTTGGGGGCTAAAAACCCACATTTGGAAGCTGCACATGATTAAATTAGGAATCTTGACATGTGGTCATCCTGTGCCCATGTCATATTTGGGACATTTTTGAAGCTAGCCAATTCAGTTTACCCCATCAAACCCCATATATTTTTTGAAAACCAGACCCTTCAAGCACTAATCCTACCACCATCCTTAATTACACGCTTAAATGCTTTTTCCAGCAGCAGGGTGCAGCATATTTGAAAGACATGTGGTTTTTAATAGGTCGACTGTGATCGTTCCTAACAGTGATGACACCAAGCCGCTACATTTTTTTCCCTTGGAAGCTGCTTCTGTCCTCGTGCTGCTACCCTGATATACATGGACACACAAATGTACAATGCACGTGCATTTATAAAGGAATACCCCACATAAATACATATACACACACATACAGTGTATGGCATAAACACACATACCAGCTCATTCCTACAGAGTATTCTTCTTCTTGTAGCTGCAGGTTGGTGGATGAGGATCCCGGCACATTAACTCTGTCCCTAACCTTATGTAGCTTCCACTCTTAGTGAATATAAATGTATAAGAAGCATAAGGAGCTTCTTACTGGCAGATCCTATCACATGACAGGAGGTAGGAAGCTGACTCTGTTATCTCTGATGCCCATAAGTGTCTGTGTCCCTGCGAATGCTCCTGCTGCAGGGGAGGGGCCCTTGCACCAAGTGGGTCTCATCTGACCTCCCAGCACAACAACTACAATATGCATGCTGTGCCGTGCAGGCTGACAAGAGTAATTGCACTGCACTGTGCAAGCAGCAAGTGGAGGCTCTTTGACACCAGGGGCCCTGTGGCAATTGCCTCATGGTTAAGATGCCCCTGAATATACGCTTGCACAGATTTTTCACAGATGTACAGGCATATATATTGTCTTTACATGTCTCTTAGACATACACAGTTTAAATACAATACAATGCACTGTGCATAGGCATTATTTTTTATGCCAGGACACAAATTGGAAGGGACAGGACCCAAAAAAACGGGACCGTCCCTTCAAATTTGGGACTGTTGGCAACTATGCAGATATAGCATTCAGGAATCTGCTGGTGGTAACAGTCCTTTGTCTTCCAATTATTTAAATTCTTACTTCAGATTTCTCCCTCTTTCCTTGTGGACAGCAGACAAATGAGCATACTTGGGAACTATCCAGGTTAGATTATTTGGAGGGTAGAAACTAACCTGGAGACCTGGGACTGCAGGGACAGTTCTCAGGTATGGATATAAAACAACATTGAACAACCAAAGTAAAGGAACATATTTGTTGAGCATAGCACACGTTTTACGTATTGTACCTCACACTACCAGACCTCACAAGACCAGTGAGACACTAAACTTGACTGTGGCTTGTGCTGGCTAGGAGTATGATGTCACTCGCCAGGAGAGGGCTGTCAACATTCAGGCCTCTGCCTATGATATATTGGCAGACAGTGTGCTTAACATAAAATGAGTGGTCCTCTTCAATAAGCATTCACCAGATAAGCACAAAAGAGAATAAAAAAAGTGTATAAAGGGTAGATGTAAGAGTGTAAATCCAGTATAAGCCATCTACTCCATTGCCAGCCTTACTCGATCTTGGAGCCAAAGAACGTCTATAAGTTTGGGGCTCCAAGAGTTGTCGGTGATTTTTTTTTTTTCAATGCGTGCTAGTTATGGATTGCTGAAATAGCCTTGGTCTTGTATTTCAAGCAAACTTTCTTAAATTACTTCCCTTAAATGAAAATCACATGTAATTGTAAATTATATACCGGAAGGTTAATTATACTCTAGCAAGCTAGAAGCCAGATCACGAGTACAGCATTTCACTTTTACAACAAAATGTTACATTTAAAATAGTGACATTTTCCAAATAAGTATTTCTTTAGTGTATTGTAATGAGTGAGCCTTTATTTGAAATTTCTTCAAACAATGCCTTCTGTGTAAATAATCCTTTCTGTGTCTGCTTTAGAAAGCCCCTTTCATATTATTTTTTCAGTTTAGAGTACACAATTAACCCTTTCTGGTTGGTGGGGCGTGTAATGGTTCGGACATTTAGATGTTCAACTCAAGGCACTGGTGGATGAGCAAGCTCATGGTAAGAGGAAGCCAAAGTGGATACACAGGCTAGCATATCATGCCCTAGTTTTAACATAAGAATGAAATTAAGAAGAGTCCACACAGAGGACAGTAACCTGATTCATTGGGTTTTCTATACTATCAAGATACCTTTTTTTAAGTGCCTGGTAGGTTCAATACCTAAAAGCTCACTTGTGCCATAAACTGAATGATTAGCCTTTATGCAGATCTGTTTCTCTTGTATGAATGCATTTGTTTTTCTTAAGTCTACTTACAATTGTATTTTAGTGACACTAGAAATGCAAGTAGCGTCTATCCTTGTATAAAAAGAACAAAAATCTGATTTACTGTGGTATGCACAGTTACAGCCTTATACAGTTAATTTCATAAGTCAGTTGCTCTAAACAGTGCTGAGAGAATTTGTTTGACTACTGGTATAACTCGATTTGTGTGCCTGACGGAGGCTTGCCATAATGTCAGATTTTGAAAAATGTCACAAAGAACTTTTTTCTTGTGTACTTTGTCTTAAACATCATTTTTTTTTATTTTCAAGCCAAATGGCAAATAAGAGAAACCAAAAGCAAATACATGACAAATATTTACAATTTATTAACCAAAATGGCAAAATGAATAAAAAAAAATTCAGATCGGTATAATTTTCAGGAAATAAAAACAAGGACATAGCCAGCAGATTCAGCAGCAGTGTTTGAATAGAGGTTAGTGAAAATAGTTGGCAAATAAAATTTTAAGTTGGCAATATCATTAACACATGTTATGACACAAAATGCACAAAATACTTTTCCACCTTTCACAAGCTGGGTGAGTCAAGTGATGGGCTTGAGCCCATGCCAGCCTAGTCCGTTACAAACCTATTAATATGTTAGTATAAAAATCATGTAAACAAAATTGTGTAATGGATGTTTTTTGGGGTTGAATTTACAGTGAAATATCTACGGATATATTCAAAGTCCATAGGAGGTGTGAAAGCTAAGCACTGCAGGCAACAACCAAACAATGTCAAATAATTAGCAGGGCCATAACTCTTATGGGGAAAGCGAGGCAGCTGCCCCAGGCACCACAAGGTGAGGACCATACTTGAGCTGCCTATGGGCAATGGCACTTCTTCTACTTGGCTTGATCTCTGACCTTTTCACAGACATTAGGATTCCAAGTTATGAGCCTGTGAATTGCAGTTATGTTTTTTAGCTTTTGACTTTTTATCCATAGACAGACACAGTCTATGCTATTATCTCATACTAAATAATATGCTTCATTTGTGTTGTCAGTTGATCCTTCATGGTGTCTGGTTCCTTTGCCTCTGCACAAGTGTCAGTAATAGGCTAGGTTTCCACTTGGGGTTTTTTCCTGCGTTATTTTCTTGATGAAAAACGCCATTTTCCTACGTTTTGGCGTTTTTTCCGGTGTTTTTTCCAGCGTGTTAGCCTTTCTGTGGAAATTGCTTTTTTGACCTTAGGCAGTTTTTCCAGCCTTTACAAGTTAGAATTTTCACCCAGCTAAAAGGGATTAGGATAAATGGCAAGTATCTGCCCCCCTCCTGATGTCATTTCCTTGGTAGAGTTCTACT
>VKOC01046968.1:0-10662 GCA_009364415.1 Spea multiplicata
ATTTCCTATCTCCGTAGGGACGACGAAAATTCTGAGAGCGGGAAGACTGGAAAGGTCTGGCATTCCGATAAGGGTATTTACGATTCCATTTGAGCCTTCTATCTTGAGGGAGAGCTCGTTTGGTATCCGACATCTGTCTGATCAGGTCTTCTAGCGGAGCTCCAAACAGCTTTTTCCTCTCAAAAGGTAAATCACATAAAGAGGCCTTGGATGCCGAATCCGCTGTCCAGGAGCGTAACCACAGGGCTCTTCGTGCCACTGAGGACAATCCCATAGTTCTGGCCGATAATTTGAGAGATTCGTGAGATGAATCCAACAAAAAGCTATTGGAAAGCTTCAACCTGTTAAGGAGTCTGGAAATCTCAGAATCAGAGTCATCAGAGAGACATTTTCCCAAGGCGTGAATCCAAATATTCTGGGCTCTAGCCACCGCCGCGCTGGCCATCGTAGCCTTGCACTGCGAACCTGCAGCCTGAAATATGCGCCTGCACGAAGTTTCTGCCCTTCTATCCATGGGGTCTTTAAGACCTGACACCCCTCCAATTGGAATGGTCGTCTTTTTGGAAAGCTGTGCAATTTGGAAGTCCACCTTAGGGGGATCATCCCACGTGTCTTCCCCTTGAAGTTTAAACAGTTGTCTGAACTGTTTTGAAATAAAGGCTCTTTTACCTGGGTGCTTCCATTCTCTTTCCATAAGTTCTGTTAATTTTGGTAGAACCGGAAAGCCTTTAACCTTTTCTGAATCCTCCTCTAGCAACAGACGCGAAACCTCCTTAAAAAACTTGCGAAGCTCCTGAGGAGGGAAAAAAACCTCATCTTCTGAACTATCACTTGAAGTAGAAAGAGATGAGTGAGAGATTTCACCGGAGGAAAGGTCTGACCTAGATGATGATCTGGACCTTTTGCGTTTATGCGAACTTTCCTTCCTTTTCTCCTGGGAATGAGCAGCAGACAGTTGAAAAGCTTCAAAGGTTTGGGCCAAATTCTCCTGGAACCAACCCAGGAAGGAATGCAGATCTTTTTGCTTCTCAGTAGCAAGTTGTTCTGCCGAGCATGAATTACACATTTTCTTGCGACAACCATCCGGGAGAGGAGTAGCACACTCTGAACAAGCCACATGCTTGGATTTAGAAGTAGCTTTTCTGGGAGCCGGTGGCCTTTATCTTTCTCCGGAATTTCTATAGGAACCGGACTAGACAATGACAAAAAGAAACAATGGTATAATAAATTTTTTTTTTTTTTTTTTTTTTTTATATATCCGAGGGCAGAGAAAGGATAGAGCAAAGATTAAATAAATCTTACCCTAAACTCCTCTGAACCATGTGGGGGGGCTGGGACAGCGGTAATCCTGTACTGGCAAATGCTCCTGCAGTCAGACAGAAAAAAGCGCTTTTTAAAGCATTCAAAAATGCCGCCCTCCGGAAGATCCGATTCGCGCATGCTCAGTAGCGCGATCGGATCTTCAGTGGAACGCAACGACACCCGGGCGTGCGTTCCACCTTACTGCGCATGCTCCCGCATCAACCCCAAAAGGATGCATAACAGCCATCTTCCGTAACGCGAGCCGCTACGGAAGGAAAAGCCTCTCTCTGCTCACCACCCGGGGAGCAATCGGAGGAAGAGGAACCCCCAGGCAGCAACCCGTGCGCCTCACCAGCAAGTCCGTCCGGAACGAAGATTCTACTGTCCGTCCCTGAAAGGGACAAGAAAAAAACTGCCATCTTTGGAGAGGTGCCGGTTTTTATGGGTAAGGAGGAGGGGCTTCGGACACTTTAACCATTTATTCACTTTTAGATTCTACTTGTCCCGAGGAAGATAACTACCCACTTGTACTGCCACTGGATGACAGGAAAAAACATATTTTCTAGCCAAAGCGACATATTCCGTCATTATCTGTGAACTTAACTTTTGTCCTAGAAATACATGTAACCCCTCATTTGAAGCTCCAAGGGGTGTAGTTTCTTGAAATGTGTACTTTATGTACCCTAATTTAACTTCCCAGATGTCTAGACCACTTTATCTTCAGATATGGCAGATTTCAGAATCTTGTTAAAAATTGTCTTAAAACAATTAGGGGTGATGCCTGCAATTAGACAGCTCTAGGCAGCTGGGAAGTTAAATTATGGTACAAAAAGTATACATTTGCAGAAACTACACCCCTTGGCGCATCAAATGAGGGGCTGCATGTGTTTCTAGGACAAACCTGGAGTGCGCAAGACATAAATGAACTTGTCGCTTTTAATTTTATTTTTTTTAATTTATTTTTAGTGTGATATTCACTTATTTTCTTGTGCAAGTCAGATTTGTGATACAAATACAAGTGAGACCTCATTTGCTGCGGCTGGGGGTGTAGTTTCTAAAAATATATAGTTTTGTTGGCATATTTTAACATCCCGGGCAGCTAGACCTGTTTAATTGACGCAGCCATGCATTAAATTTAAAGATGAATTTTGTGATAGTCTAATAAATTTAACTTTTAGCAATAAAATATTAGAAAAACAGAGTCTACTGTTCTCAATGTCTGTTTATTTTAGACCGGTTACCTACTACAAATATTTAGCAACACAGCTTTTGATATTAGAGTTTAGAAAAATAACATTACAAACTAGTTTTTATTGAGTTGGAAGTGAAAAATTACACTTTTTTCCCATTTTTGGTTGTATTTTGCAAACCTAATGAGACATACACATATAAAAATGGTATATTTGGAATCTGCTGGGTGTGCTGAAAAAAACAATATATGGTTTGTATAGTTTATTCCCAAGAAATGTACTTGAAACACATTTAAACGTGAGATGCACCAAAATGCCGAAAACCAGCTTAGCACCAGGGTGTGAAATGGCTTAGCAGCCAAGGGGTTAAAGCAATAATGAGACTGAAGTCATATAAAAAAAAACAAAAAACCAAAACACAATTATGTCAGGTTATTGCTAAAAGTGGTTCTACACTATTAAGTCATCAAGTGTAGTTCATTTTTCACACATGGCTTCTCCATTTTGCCATTATTAAATAATGACATGGTGTAATATGTCATGTGTTGTTCCGAGGTTGTATTTACCTAATTTTAGACCTGCTAAGGAACAGATGATTGATGCGATGATGATGAGGATGATGATATGTAAAACCATACTAAAAAGCCATTTCTAAAAAGTAGCCAACATGGGGTATTTTACTAGAAGCACTTGCAACGCACCAACCTGACCATCAATTTTTGTAAAAGTTAACCATTAACTATGGGAAAAGGGGGTGAGAGCACTGGTGGGGTTAGCACAGACAATATGGTGTTGCATAGTACAAAACCTGCTGTCAAGAATTATTTGACAACTGTTACATCAGAAATGGGTAGTAACCTTAAATGTCTTTTAGCAAAAGCGAGAAGCTTGGCAAACAAAATGGGTGAGCTGGAAATATTGGTAAGTAATGAACAATATGACTTGATCGGTATCACGGAAACGTGGTGGGATGATACATATGACTGGTCAGTAAACTTACAAGGATATTCACTTTTTAGAAGGGACAGAGCAAATAGAAAAGGGGGAGGGATTTGTTTATATGCAAACCCTAAACTTAAGCCCAGTATTAAGGAAGATGTGCATGATGACAGTAGTAATGTGGAGACGCTGTGGGTAGAGATTAACCTAGATAGTAAAAAAAAGTCACACACTACTTGTGGGTGTATGCTACAAGCCACCCAACATTAGCAATGAGGGGGAAGATCAGCTGCTATTTCAAATTGAAAAGGCTGCATATAGAAATGAAGTTTTGATCATGGGAGATTTTAATTACCCAGATATAGATTGGAATAGTGGAACTTGTACTACTAAAGGCAGCAAGTTTCTGAACCTGCTTAATGACCAATTTATGTCGCAATTAGTAGAGACCCCAACCAGAATGGATGCCTGTCTAGATCTGGTAATAACTAACAATGAGGAACTTATCTCAAACATTAAAGTAAGAGAACACTTGGGAAATAGTGACCATAACATGGTTTCATTTGAGATTAATTCCAAAAAGCAAATGGGTAACTTCTCTACCAAAACTCTTAATTTCAGAAGGGCAAACTTTGACAGGCTAAGGTCCACCATGGAATGTATAGACTGGGATGGATTGTTCTCTGGGTTAAACACAGAGGAGAAATGGAATACCTTTAAGCACATATTGCAAAGTTATACATCCCAATATATACCTATGGGAAACAAATACAAAAGAAACAAATCAAAACCAATGTGGCTTACCTGGAAAGTAAAACAGGAAATAAGGAATAAACAATTGGCATTTAAGCATTATAAAAGCGAGGGGTCGGTAGTATCATTTATGGCATACAAAGATGCCAACAAAGCCTGCAAAAAGGAGATTAAAATGGCTAAACTAGAAGAAAGCCAACAGAAGATAGAAGAGAGCTGAACAAGATCATGAAGAGGATGACAGAGAAGATGCGGAAGCGGACGGTTAGAGAAGGTAGGGACACATTCAGAGAGCATGAGAGAGAGAGAGATTGAGTTCTCCTTCTGAACTGTTCTGGAGATGGGGTCTTCAGAACTGTACACGATACGCTAGGTGAAGTCTGGCCAGGGATGTGTAAAGTGGCAGAACCACCTCCTCCTTCTTGCTACTAATGCCTGTTAGACTTCTGCATTTGGATTTGTACAAATTTAAATATATCCCCCCCCCACAAAACAACTATTGTACCCCACTATTTTCCTTCTACAAAGCTTAAGTAAACATACATTTGCACATACAATATATCATATGGTCTCATACTTAATAAAATTTGTGGGCAAATCTGCTTATTTTTCGTTAAGTAGTATAAATCATAATCCTGTAATTATTTAGATGCAAACAATATGAGTCTTTTTCTGTCCCTCTACATTTACTTAGTAATGAAAATGTTTCGCTGTGATACTTTGCTAACTAAATCAGTTCTGCCTTTGACACTGTACATGAAAGTAGCCTTTTGGCATGCACTCGAAATGCAAACAGGCGACACTGACTGTTTATAATGAAAATGCATGTTGCTTTATTATTTTCTTTATCTATCTTTAACTCCAGTTAACCCGTATTAGAGATCTACGGTAAATTGAGTGTAATAAAACGTGAAGATGAAAACTCAATAAATGCTACAAACTAATTAAGCACAATCTGTATGTATATAATCAATGAGGTTGATTCAGATACAGTTTTACAAAATGCAATGCAGCCAGCCCCCACCACACAATGTTCTGAAGCCCCTTCCTGAAAGGCCCGTCAGTACTCTTGTCAGTGTGCAAATTCCTGGTCACATTAGGTAAGATATACAGTACTGACAATAATTCTCCTTGCTTTAAAGTCCACCCAGTGTGATTGACAGTTCCCATATTGGTAAGACTTTTATTTATAACGCAGAACTGATTGCTCGCACAATGCAAGTTGCTGACGGTTCCAGTAAGCATACATCTGACTAAACTATAAAATTGACCAATTATAATGTAAATGTACTCAACAGGCAATGCCAACTTGACATATAAAATCAAGAAACGGGTAGCGTAACATAACTGACGTGCCAATAGAAGGAACATATTTGCACATTCTGTAATGCTTATTGACTCATGCCTCCTTACACCATTATTTAATATTTTGAGATATTTAGCTGTAATGGAATTATAATTTAAAAAACGGATGGGAAATAAAACAGCTGACTTTGTAGGTTTGATAAGTCAAAAGAAAATAATGAGGAGTTATACTTTTATAGTGTAATTAGAGGTTGATGCATATTTAAAACGTCATATAGTATGAGGAAGAAAACCAGGGGTGAAGTATTTTTTTCCAGCAAAATACGAAAAAGGTTATACCTTATAAGATATTGCATATATAGTGTATATATATATATATATAAGTATAATGATTTGGACAATGCATAAGATGATTTAAACATACTTATTCCACTATGAATTATTTTTTTTAATACTTGCCAAAATCCATTCCATACTTTGCTAATATGTCAGACTGCCTAGAGATTCTAAGTGTCAAACGTTTTTCTTTTTTTTATGTTTAGCTTAGCTTTTATGACCAACATTTAATTATTTTGTTTGATATATTGGCAATGGATACATGGATGAGCCTAGGGTTACTAGTGCCTGGGTGCATTATTTCTTTGGTACCATACCCCCTGTAAATAAAACACACGCACATACTACATGAAAGCTCGTGTAAAAAAAAATATATCCACAGAAAGAATGCAAATTCTTGTACATAAGAATTACCCTATGGAAATACTATAAACTCCCAGACAGATAATCCTAAAATGTCTACCAACATATGCCAATTTGCTGGATTAATTTGTGCTTATCTAAAAAGCAGCTTTGAGATAAAATGTATTTGTTCCAATGTTAATTTACTAAATGTCTGAAGACATTTTAGTTAATTCTAAACCTATTAGAACAGGATAAGTAATTAAACCCATATTGATTTTTGCAGAGGGAAAGCCAATTATTTTCATCTAACGCTTTTAATTTGTATGTTCCACTTTATGTTTTCGAGAATGCTATTAGTATTTCCTAAGAACAGAGTGAGGACAATAACCTCAGTGTAAGAAGCTGAAATTAGGTTTTCCTTGAAACTGAAATATACAATAAAATTAGAATATATTTTGTCAATATATTATTCTTCCACATTTTATTACAATGGATTGTATCAAAACAGCTTAATAACACACACTTTAATCTTCCACAAGGAGCATTGCTCAAATATGTGTTTTCTTTTACCAAATGGCCAATTCCATTATTATAATTCCCTATCTTAGCTACTACAAACTTGCTTATTGATAGCCTTCCACACACTTAACTTCCATCACAGTTATTCAAAATTCAGTTAAAAATACTTACTCCAATCTCCTCATTACTCAAGACAAAATAATTAGTTCAACAGTTTAACGGCTTAAACGCTGATTTTTTTTGGCTTCAAGTGTCTGACTACGGCCAAAGTAAATATTGTTTTCCATGTTTTATAGTGCTAGTAATATCTTGGTGGAGATTATATTAAATAATTAAGTGATAATAAATCATACGCTTTAACGTCCCTAGATGGTAGAACAAGAAGTCAGTTCAGTTCTTGATAATATTTTTTACAGTTGACAGCATCAGATCAATAAAATAATGCAAAATGCTGAAAATACACGATTCATATGCTTTTCAGATGCCATTCAAATAACCATGACCATGTATGTGTTGATTTTATTCAGCCTTTGACAAATTACAAAAAGCCTGTCTATGATACATAAAGTACTATAAGCTCTCATCTTTCCGGTGGCTTTTTCAGCACTACCGTCAATCCTTAGCAGGCCCAAAAGAAGAAAAAATACAATAAAATGTAAAAAGGTGGAATCTTTTGCATTTTAATAAAATTACTTAATTTTGGAATCCATATTTAGCTGGAGGTGTACTACAAATTTCTATTTTCTACAGGAGTTTGCCATTTATCTGCTGAACACTGATATCAACATTTCTAATTTACAGACTAAAAAAAAAATTAAGAAGCTTCACAAGTGCAGTAATTGCCTGATTTTTATCTAATTCACTCCTATTATGCTGCAAATAAAACATGGTTTGTAGCGGAGAAAGTGATCCCCTGAATATCTACAATTTACAAATCCTTGGAGCCCATGTTGTTATCAGAGCTACATTGCTACAAGCTGTCTGAGATTATAAACGCTGCAATAAAAACCTCAATCACCGCCGGTAATTAATATTTAATAGCATTCTTCCTGTAGGATTGCAGCAAATTCAATGTGTTGATTAAAGAGAAACTGCAAACTCACCTCGTCAAGTTTACTTAGCATTTTCCTATTAGCTATTTCCATGCCATATACCATCAATCAGTATCTTGGTACAGATTTGAAAAGGAAACTCAGAAAACACAAAATGTGAATTTCTATAAAGCACGAGAGAGAAAGGCTTCTCCTTAGGATATATGATTGTACCCAGCTGATCTTATGATTCCTTGTCAGATCACTTCATTAATTTTACTGCCAAATTTTGCAGTGCTCTTCAGACCTGTTATGACTTCTCATTACATTGATTGACATTTGTGAATTTTCTAAAGGATAATAGGTTTGCAAATAATTTGAATCTATAAAACTAGCAAAAGTTCTCTGAGAAATGAATGGCAAAATACGAAAGGTTTTATTTTTGGCCAGTAAATCTTACCTATCAAATTTTTCTTTCAAAAACTAAGTGACCTCAAAGTTTTGAACTGTATTGCATATATATATATATATAATTATTCATAGATTTAATCATTATTGAGCAAATAAAGGATTCTATACATTAATGGGGACATGGGGAGAAGCGGACAAAGAAAGAAGAACAAGAGAAGAAGTGGAGCTGCATTGAGAGTGTGAGCGTGAGTAAGAGTAAAAAAATAGCAATGAAATTCAAGCGAAAATTTCAGTTTTTTGTTTCGTTAAGGGTATGTCCTCAATTTCAGAATTGCACAAGTCTACTCTTGGTGTTGGTGTTAATGTCTCTGAGTTGCGTTAATGCTTCTTCAGACATCCTACTCATTTTAGTCCTTATGGTAGCAAGACCTGTGTAAATAGTGAAATATTCATAAAATATGCCTGCTCATTAATTAAATGTGTTGATATCAGAAAATTCCTATCCACATAGCAACATAAACCAAGAACAAACGCAGTTAACAGATCCTGGAATATATAGCAAGACATTTCATTCGTTTACTGTGGGATGACGCAGTATGTGTTGTGCAGCCATTATACAATTTCTTTTGGTGTTGTCTAAAGAGGTTAGTACATTTGCGAGGGTACCTAGTATTCATCCCTTTTAACACATGCTAGGCTTGAATTTGACAGACCAAGTATATGTTATATGTAACATGAGCATTGCTGATATAATGTATATTTTCAAAACCGCATATGATTAGAGCCACATATGAAACAGTATAGGTAGGCTTATACCTAAGAAATCATTTATCTATTTATTCCCGTCATCTTGTACCACTTTCAATTTTTTATAGCCATGTATACGTAGAAGAAGTAATCTAAATAATAAATTAAGTTTAAATTAAACTACTAAAATGATACAGTTTTAGGTGATATTTTTTATGAGGCAATTTAAAACCTATAATTAACTCTCCCTATTATTTTATTAAAAGCACACTAGATTTTGCCTGATATACCTACCATATTTTAATACCTGCAGGAAGAAATAATGAATTAGACATATTCAGTCAGAAAGGATATCCTGTGTGTAAGACATATGTGAGTCATACTCTCGGCAGGCTGTCTAGCTCAAAATTAAGAGTGATTCTACTGTATCAAAAATAATCCTGGATCTGAGCAGCAAATCATTCTAGAATCTGTCAGCAAAGACCGGATGGTACCTTTAGAATGAATAATATGCTCTCAATTATCGCAGCTCACATTAGTTTACTTGCACGCCTGTCCATGCATCAGTTGCCATTATTTGTAGGCATAGCAATTTTATTTGAATCCAAATTATTGCGCAAAAGAAATAAAATGGTAAAATATATGTGACCTATAGCAATGTAATCGGCACAATATCCCTTCTTTACTTTATAAGATGACACTTTGTATAAGAACACGGTTATAATAAATTGCAACTCATCTACAAAAATTCTGGAAATCTATTTCTTAGGAACATAGTACTGTTAAGTGAAAGAAGGAATACAAAGTTACTTTGTCTATCAGTGCTTTATACTGTTGAAGTTGCCACAACTTGTTAAAGATAATCTTAAAGTCCTCAGTTATAAAGGCTCCTTTCTAATTTACTGAATCTCAGGTATAATCAGGTAAACGTGTTTCACCATGAGAATAAGTCAGGCAAGCTTCGAACCATTTCAGGCTGGCAACCTTCATTCTCCCATCCCTGCATTCATGAATCAGAAACCAGATGTGGTTTCCAAAGTCACTTTCAACACAACATACCAACGTGGAGGTATGTCTAGCTGATGTTCAGTCCTTCGTACATTTGATAGACTTACCTTGCCTCACTTCTGAACACAAAACTCTCGAATAATAAAACAGAACAGCAAGAAATGAGCCACTCGGTAACAATTCTCGAACTAGACAAGTCGCTATTACATCAATGTGTTGATTAAATGTTTAGGGCTTGAACAACTAACAAACTAAATGCAGAAAGGGCATTTGACAAGATGACCTGTCCCTATCTGTTACATTTCCTAGAAAATGTAAGACTTGGGCAAGATCTTCATCTTATATACTCTAATGGTGTATAACACACGTGTGGCATTGGTCATGACAAATAATTTAAAGGAATCCTCTTTCATTTTACAGAAAAGCACCCACAGGGATGTCCATTTTTTCCTTCTCAGTTCCTCCTCAATACACGGGTATAAATACTACTCATGGTTGAGACCTTGTGGCTTTCACAGATGATATACTCCAATTCTGCTGCTTTCATATCATGACGGATGCTTCCACTGCATACTCTGCTGATCGTAACCCACTTTTTATCATCAGTGACGACTTCTGCTGCAGGAAATCACCTTCTACCCATGTATCGGGAACAAAGTCTAAATCAGCTCCTGCCAGCTGCATAGGCACCCACTTTACTGAACTCCAGGCTGTCAGGAATAAGGCCATAGGTAGATCCAACACTCACATTCAGCTTTCCTGCAACCTCTTTAACT
>VKOC01046969.1:0-71127 GCA_009364415.1 Spea multiplicata
ACAGACAATATGGTGTTGCATAGTACAAAACCTGCTGTCAAGAATTATTTGACAACTGTTACATCAGAAATGGGTAGTAACCTTAAATGTCTTTTAGCAAAAGCGAGAAGCTTGGCAAACAAAATGGGTGAGCTGGAAATATTGGTAAGTAATGAACAATATGACTTGATCGGTATCACGGAAACGTGGTGGGATGATACATATGACTGGTCAGTAAACTTACAAGGATATTCACTTTTTAGAAGGGACAGAGCAAATAGAAAAGGGGGAGGGATTTGTTTATATGCAAACCCTAAACTTAAGCCCAGTATTAAGGAAGATGTGCATGATGACAGTAGTAATGTGGAGACGCTGTGGGTAGAGATTAACCTAGATAGTAAAAAAAAGTCACACACTACTTGTGGGTGTATGCTACAAGCCACCCAACATTAGCAATGAGGGGGAAGATCAGCTGCTATTTCAAATTGAAAAGGCTGCATATAGAAATGAAGTTTTGATCATGGGAGATTTTAATTACCCAGATATAGATTGGAATAGTGGAACTTGTACTACTAAAGGCAGCAAGTTTCTGAACCTGCTTAATGACCAATTTATGTCGCAATTAGTAGAGACCCCAACCAGAATGGATGCCTGTCTAGATCTGGTAATAACTAACAATGAGGAACTTATCTCAAACATTAAAGTAAGAGAACACTTGGGAAATAGTGACCATAACATGGTTTCATTTGAGATTAATTCCAAAAAGCAAATGGGTAACTTCTCTACCAAAACTCTTAATTTCAGAAGGGCAAACTTTGACAGGCTAAGGTCCACCATGGAATGTATAGACTGGGATGGATTGTTCTCTGGGTTAAACACAGAGGAGAAATGGAATACCTTTAAGCACATATTGCAAAGTTATACATCCCAATATATACCTATGGGAAACAAATACAAAAGAAACAAATCAAAACCAATGTGGCTTACCTGGAAAGTAAAACAGGAAATAAGGAATAAACAATTGGCATTTAAGCATTATAAAAGCGAGGGGTCGGTAGTATCATTTATGGCATACAAAGATGCCAACAAAGCCTGCAAAAAGGAGATTAAAATGGCTAAACTAGAAGAAAGCCAACAGAAGATAGAAGAGAGCTGAACAAGATCATGAAGAGGATGACAGAGAAGATGCGGAAGCGGACGGTTAGAGAAGGTAGGGACACATTCAGAGAGCATGAGAGAGAGAGAGATTGAGTTCTCCTTCTGAACTGTTCTGGAGATGGGGTCTTCAGAACTGTACACGATACGCTAGGTGAAGTCTGGCCAGGGATGTGTAAAGTGGCAGAACCACCTCCTCCTTCTTGCTACTAATGCCTGTTAGACTTCTGCATTTGGATTTGTACAAATTTAAATATATCCCCCCCCCACAAAACAACTATTGTACCCCACTATTTTCCTTCTACAAAGCTTAAGTAAACATACATTTGCACATACAATATATCATATGGTCTCATACTTAATAAAATTTGTGGGCAAATCTGCTTATTTTTCGTTAAGTAGTATAAATCATAATCCTGTAATTATTTAGATGCAAACAATATGAGTCTTTTTCTGTCCCTCTACATTTACTTAGTAATGAAAATGTTTCGCTGTGATACTTTGCTAACTAAATCAGTTCTGCCTTTGACACTGTACATGAAAGTAGCCTTTTGGCATGCACTCGAAATGCAAACAGGCGACACTGACTGTTTATAATGAAAATGCATGTTGCTTTATTATTTTCTTTATCTATCTTTAACTCCAGTTAACCCGTATTAGAGATCTACGGTAAATTGAGTGTAATAAAACGTGAAGATGAAAACTCAATAAATGCTACAAACTAATTAAGCACAATCTGTATGTATATAATCAATGAGGTTGATTCAGATACAGTTTTACAAAATGCAATGCAGCCAGCCCCCACCACACAATGTTCTGAAGCCCCTTCCTGAAAGGCCCGTCAGTACTCTTGTCAGTGTGCAAATTCCTGGTCACATTAGGTAAGATATACAGTACTGACAATAATTCTCCTTGCTTTAAAGTCCACCCAGTGTGATTGACAGTTCCCATATTGGTAAGACTTTTATTTATAACGCAGAACTGATTGCTCGCACAATGCAAGTTGCTGACGGTTCCAGTAAGCATACATCTGACTAAACTATAAAATTGACCAATTATAATGTAAATGTACTCAACAGGCAATGCCAACTTGACATATAAAATCAAGAAACGGGTAGCGTAACATAACTGACGTGCCAATAGAAGGAACATATTTGCACATTCTGTAATGCTTATTGACTCATGCCTCCTTACACCATTATTTAATATTTTGAGATATTTAGCTGTAATGGAATTATAATTTAAAAAACGGATGGGAAATAAAACAGCTGACTTTGTAGGTTTGATAAGTCAAAAGAAAATAATGAGGAGTTATACTTTTATAGTGTAATTAGAGGTTAAATCAGTATTTTAAACGTCATATATGTATGAGGAAAAACCCAGGGCGTGAAGTATTTTTTTCAGCTAAATACAAAAAGGTTATAAAATTATAAATGATTCATATATATATAATATATATTATATATATATATATATATGATATTGGCCATCATAAGATGATTTAAAACATACTTATTCCACTATGAATTATTTTTTTTAATACTTGCCAAAATCCATTCCATACTTTGCTAATATGTCAGACTGCCTAGAGATTCTAAGTGTCAAACGTTTTTCTTTTTTTTATGTTTAGCTTAGCTTTTATGACCAACATTTAATTATTTTGTTTGATATATTGGCAATGGATACATGGATGAGCCTAGGGTTACTAGTGCCTGGGTGCATTATTTCTTTGGTACCATACCCCCTGTAAATAAAACACACGCACATACTACATGAAAGCTCGTGTAAAAAAAAATATATCCACAGAAAGAATGCAAATTCTTGTACATAAGAATTACCCTATGGAAATACTATAAACTCCCAGACAGATAATCCTAAAATGTCTACCAACATATGCCAATTTGCTGGATTAATTTGTGCTTATCTAAAAAGCAGCTTTGAGATAAAATGTATTTGTTCCAATGTTAATTTACTAAATGTCTGAAGACATTTTAGTTAATTCTAAACCTATTAGAACAGGATAAGTAATTAAACCCATATTGATTTTTGCAGAGGGAAAGCCAATTATTTTCATCTAACGCTTTTAATTTGTATGTTCCACTTTATGTTTTCGAGAATGCTATTAGTATTTCCTAAGAACAGAGTGAGGACAATAACCTCAGTGTAAGAAGCTGAAATTAGGTTTTCCTTGAAACTGAAATATACAATAAAATTAGAATATATTTTGTCAATATATTATTCTTCCACATTTTATTACAATGGATTGTATCAAAACAGCTTAATAACACACACTTTAATCTTCCACAAGGAGCATTGCTCAAATATGTGTTTTCTTTTACCAAATGGCCAATTCCATTATTATAATTCCCTATCTTAGCTACTACAAACTTGCTTATTGATAGCCTTCCACACACTTAACTTCCATCACAGTTATTCAAAATTCAGTTAAAAATACTTACTCCAATCTCCTCATTACTCAAGACAAAATAATTAGTTCAACAGTTTAACGGCTTAAACGCTGATTTTTTTTGGCTTCAAGTGTCTGACTACGGCCAAAGTAAATATTGTTTTCCATGTTTTATAGTGCTAGTAATATCTTGGTGGAGATTATATTAAATAATTAAGTGATAATAAATCATACGCTTTAACGTCCCTAGATGGTAGAACAAGAAGTCAGTTCAGTTCTTGATAATATTTTTTACAGTTGACAGCATCAGATCAATAAAATAATGCAAAATGCTGAAAATACACGATTCATATGCTTTTCAGATGCCATTCAAATAACCATGACCATGTATGTGTTGATTTTATTCAGCCTTTGACAAATTACAAAAAGCCTGTCTATGATACATAAAGTACTATAAGCTCTCATCTTTCCGGTGGCTTTTTCAGCACTACCGTCAATCCTTAGCAGGCCCAAAAGAAGAAAAAATACAATAAAATGTAAAAAGGTGGAATCTTTTGCATTTTAATAAAATTACTTAATTTTGGAATCCATATTTAGCTGGAGGTGTACTACAAATTTCTATTTTCTACAGGAGTTTGCCATTTATCTGCTGAACACTGATATCAACATTTCTAATTTACAGACTAAAAAAAAAATTAAGAAGCTTCACAAGTGCAGTAATTGCCTGATTTTTATCTAATTCACTCCTATTATGCTGCAAATAAAACATGGTTTGTAGCGGAGAAAGTGATCCCCTGAATATCTACAATTTACAAATCCTTGGAGCCCATGTTGTTATCAGAGCTACATTGCTACAAGCTGTCTGAGATTATAAACGCTGCAATAAAAACCTCAATCACCGCCGGTAATTAATATTTAATAGCATTCTTCCTGTAGGATTGCAGCAAATTCAATGTGTTGATTAAAGAGAAACTGCAAACTCACCTCGTCAAGTTTACTTAGCATTTTCCTATTAGCTATTTCCATGCCATATACCATCAATCAGTATCTTGGTACAGATTTGAAAAGGAAACTCAGAAAACACAAAATGTGAATTTCTATAAAGCACGAGAGAGAAAGGCTTCTCCTTAGGATATATGATTGTACCCAGCTGATCTTATGATTCCTTGTCAGATCACTTCATTAATTTTACTGCCAAATTTTGCAGTGCTCTTCAGACCTGTTATGACTTCTCATTACATTGATTGACATTTGTGAATTTTCTAAAGGATAATAGGTTTGCAAATAATTTGAATCTATAAAACTAGCAAAAGTTCTCTGAGAAATGAATGGCAAAATACGAAAGGTTTTATTTTTGGCCAGTAAATCTTACCTATCAAATTTTTCTTTCAAAAACTAAGTGACCTCAAAGTTTTGAACTGTATTGCATATATATATATATAATTATTCATAGATTTAATCATTATTGAGCAAATAAAGGATTCTATACATTAATGGGGACATGGGGAGAAGCGGACAAAGAAAGAAGAACAAGAGAAGAAGTGGAGCTGCATTGAGAGTGTGAGCGTGAGTAAGAGTAAAAAAATAGCAATGAAATTCAAGCGAAAATTTCAGTTTTTTGTTTCGTTAAGGGTATGTCCTCAATTTCAGAATTGCACAAGTCTACTCTTGGTGTTGGTGTTAATGTCTCTGAGTTGCGTTAATGCTTCTTCAGACATCCTACTCATTTTAGTCCTTATGGTAGCAAGACCTGTGTAAATAGTGAAATATTCATAAAATATGCCTGCTCATTAATTAAATGTGTTGATATCAGAAAATTCCTATCCACATAGCAACATAAACCAAGAACAAACGCAGTTAACAGATCCTGGAATATATAGCAAGACATTTCATTCGTTTACTGTGGGATGACGCAGTATGTGTTGTGCAGCCATTATACAATTTCTTTTGGTGTTGTCTAAAGAGGTTAGTACATTTGCGAGGGTACCTAGTATTCATCCCTTTTAACACATGCTAGGCTTGAATTTGACAGACCAAGTATATGTTATATGTAACATGAGCATTGCTGATATAATGTATATTTTCAAAACCGCATATGATTAGAGCCACATATGAAACAGTATAGGTAGGCTTATACCTAAGAAATCATTTATCTATTTATTCCCGTCATCTTGTACCACTTTCAATTTTTTATAGCCATGTATACGTAGAAGAAGTAATCTAAATAATAAATTAAGTTTAAATTAAACTACTAAAATGATACAGTTTTAGGTGATATTTTTTATGAGGCAATTTAAAACCTATAATTAACTCTCCCTATTATTTTATTAAAAGCACACTAGATTTTGCCTGATATACCTACCATATTTTAATACCTGCAGGAAGAAATAATGAATTAGACATATTCAGTCAGAAAGGATATCCTGTGTGTAAGACATATGTGAGTCATACTCTCGGCAGGCTGTCTAGCTCAAAATTAAGAGTGATTCTACTGTATCAAAAATAATCCTGGATCTGAGCAGCAAATCATTCTAGAATCTGTCAGCAAAGACCGGATGGTACCTTTAGAATGAATAATATGCTCTCAATTATCGCAGCTCACATTAGTTTACTTGCACGCCTGTCCATGCATCAGTTGCCATTATTTGTAGGCATAGCAATTTTATTTGAATCCAAATTATTGCGCAAAAGAAATAAAATGGTAAAATATATGTGACCTATAGCAATGTAATCGGCACAATATCCCTTCTTTACTTTATAAGATGACACTTTGTATAAGAACACGGTTATAATAAATTGCAACTCATCTACAAAAATTCTGGAAATCTATTTCTTAGGAACATAGTACTGTTAAGTGAAAGAAGGAATACAAAGTTACTTTGTCTATCAGTGCTTTATACTGTTGAAGTTGCCACAACTTGTTAAAGATAATCTTAAAGTCCTCAGTTATAAAGGCTCCTTTCTAATTTACTGAATCTCAGGTATAATCAGGTAAACGTGTTTCACCATGAGAATAAGTCAGGCAAGCTTCGAACCATTTCAGGCTGGCAACCTTCATTCTCCCATCCCTGCATTCATGAATCAGAAACCAGATGTGGTTTCCAAAGTCACTTTCAACACAACATACCAACGTGGAGGTATGTCTAGCTGATGTTCAGTCCTTCGTACATTTGATAGACTTACCTTGCCTCACTTCTGAACACAAAACTCTCGAATAATAAAACAGAACAGCAAGAAATGAGCCACTCGGTAACAATTCTCGAACTAGACAAGTCGCTATTACATCAATGTGTTGATTAAATGTTTAGGGCTTGAACAACTAACAAACTAAATGCAGAAAGGGCATTTGACAAGATGACCTGTCCCTATCTGTTACATTTCCTAGAAAATGTAAGACTTGGGCAAGATCTTCATCTTATATACTCTAATGGTGTATAACACACGTGTGGCATTGGTCATGACAAATAATTTAAAGGAATCCTCTTTCATTTTACAGAAAAGCACCCACAGGGATGTCCATTTTTTCCTTCTCAGTTCCTCCTCAATACACGGGTATAAATACTACTCATGGTTGAGACCTTGTGGCTTTCACAGATGATATACTCCAATTCTGCTGCTTTCATATCATGACGGATGCTTCCACTGCATACTCTGCTGATCGTAACCCACTTTTTATCATCAGTGACGACTTCTGCTGCAGGAAATCACCTTCTACCCATGTATCGGGAACAAAGTCTAAATCAGCTCCTGCCAGCTGCATAGGCACCCACTTTACTGAACTCCAGGCTGTCAGGAATAAGGCCATAGGTAGATCCAACACTCACATTCAGCTTTCCTGCAACCTCTTTAACTGAGCACACAAGCCAAGATGAATCTGCGCAAGGGCAGCCGGCTTGCCAGACAGAACTGGTCGCCAATTACCAATCCTCCCGCCTTCACCGTTTCCAACAGAAATATAAAAGTGCGGATATACACTTCCAATATAAATCCTCTCATAACGTGGTATTTGGCTGATCAAGACACATCACACTCTCCACTCAATTTTGAATAAGCATTCAAAAAAACTAATCTAATGCAAGACAAATGAGCCTATGTAATACTAATACCTCAGTTTATTAGACAAACTGGCTTCTGCTCCCTCCGAGATTTGTGATATTTACTTCATACCCCTACCTCACAAAAACCCCCCCCCCAACTGCTGCACTTCTTAACCCCTTCTTAAGGCTCAGTTATGTTATGCTTGTTTCAGGTCAATGGTTGAAATGTGCCAAATCTCAGTTATTCATGATTTCCCTGCTGGGATTTATTTTTTCTCTCAGTAATACCTTTATATATATATATATATATAATATATATATATATATATATATATAGCAGTTGTCACAAGGGTAACTTTGTCAGAGGCAATGTTACACCCAGCACTCACCTTATAATCCGGGACCGACGGGGCTGGAGATTTCATCATGTAACACGCTATTTATGCTGACATTCATTTCTAGATGTAGATTATCAGACATGTTCCCAAATGTATATTAACCTGCAGTACATTATATACATTTTCCTTGTCTGACCTTATGATCTCCAATAAGTGTTTTAGTCCTTAATTGACACAATAGCTTAATCTTTTGTTTCTCCTGACATAGGGGATACCGGTTGATTTTTTAAGGCAATTTGGACATTATCCGTACAGAAAGTGAAATAGAGTTCAATCTATGTAAAAAAAAATTATTATATCAAGGAAATAAATCACTTTTTTGCTATCATTCCATAAAAGATTTGCAGTGATGCCTCAAGCATTGTTTTATGAAAGATGGCAGATCACAGAAATATATTTCACATACTATAATGTTAACAAAGAACACAATAAACCACAAAAAAGTATTTAAATCCATTTTACGTAATTACAGTCAGATTGCTGTTCGACAGTCAATTTGTCTGGCAATATTCAAAGTAATTTCAATGTTTTCACTGGAAAACAAACAAACATTGATGTAAATTAAATCACACCTGTGATGTACTGACTTTTAGCATCTGTGCTTCTCAGGAAATCATGATTCCAAAATGTAGATTTGTCTCTGTGTAGAGAGTGTTTAGTACAATGTACGTCCTTACACATTACTTTGTAATTAAAAAGAGTATTTTCAAGTTGCCACAGTTAAATATTAACTTTTAAACAAGATTTATTTGGAGTTTCCATATTTCATGTTGCAGTTGGCTTGCACGCTAGCCAACTATAAGTATTTCGGTGCCAATGATATCCAAACATATATCTTTCATATGGGGATTCTGGCCTTTTCTATTGTTTCCAGCTCTCCCCACTATCAAATGTCCAAATTCTTTTTATGTTTTTTATTTATCTTCACATCGCTGTAACTGAACCTGTCAGGCTTAAATACCTACAGAGAAGGCAGCAATGACAATGTAACACAACAGCAAAAAAACAAAGTGCGTTGGTTCCCCAGGTTTAAAGCTCCTAGTTTGGTTTAGCCACCTGTTATAGACAGTGCAAGATAATAAAGGTAATTTAAGCTACAGGTCAAATGCACAAGCCGATAAGAAATAGCTCTCATAAAGATCATGTGATATTTACTGGTGGGCTCCTTTGTTTTTTCATTGTTATTTCATTTCCAGGAGGATTGAGCTTGGGCTATTAGTAACCCACTGGATCCATGTGTGATAGATAGATAGATAGATAGATAGATAGATAGATAGATAGATAGATAGATAGTGCAGTAAAGGTAAGTGGCAGGTGCCATTCCAGGCCTGCCCAACAGTCCGGGCAGTTGCAGTAGAACCAATTTTCAGAGTCAAAGGGTGTAGGTTAGGACAGGGAAGACAAAAGTAGAGAAGAGGTAATCAATACAGAACGTCCAGCTTGAAGCACCGAGAAGAGCAAGTTAATCTTATAGAAAGGACAATAGCTGACTGAGACAACTAGCTTTAAAAAAAAAACAGGCTTGCAAGCAAATATGCACATGATATTGAGATCATGTCCATTACATGTGTGCATTGCATAAATTGCATATATGATATACCATGCATACTTACTAATTGTTTTACTGCAGTCACTACTGAAGAAATGGTTGCTATTGGGGGTAGAATGAGCCATAGTTATTGGAATGTTTAATTCACATGAATTTTACACCACATGCCCAGCTCCATACATATTATATAATATGTTCAAAAGCTTCTATAGGTGTGGAGTATCGTGGCTGAAATTATATGGACTCCATACCTATAGAGCTACAGAGACATAATATGTGTGGAGCTGGGCATGTGGTATAAAATTGATGTGAAATGTGTCATTAATGCCACCTTTAGAATATGAAAAACACCCACAGGCACAGTATAAGTGTCAACTTTTCTGGAGGAATAGATCGGTTCTTATAGTTTATCTAACTTCAGAGATATACAACAAAGACAAAGGCTATGGAAATAATGTTCTGTCTAACGCCACTGGACATTTGCTAAAAATATAACATATGTTTATTGCAAATAGTAACATTGTTATGCTGTGAAATTAGTGGCAAATTGGTACATAAAATCTGGAGGAGTGTATAATCCATTTGCATATAGATACAAGCTCATTATAACAATTTATAGACTGCATGACAGCAGTTTATTATGATAATGCAGAAATAATGACAGATGCATAATTTTGATACATATTTGGCTGTTGTACAGAAATACCTTTGGTGTTCGGCATTGCAATATCTTGCATGGTAGCCAATTACAGCCACATTAGACGATCATTAAGGTGTATTAGAAGACAAATGCTATATTGTTACAGTCATAGGAAGTGGCATTGCATTAGTGTAGCTAATACAGCCTATTAAAAGAGTATTCTAGGAAACAATTTAGCTGCGGACAAATAGAAGGAACGGGAAGCCACTGTTTGTAATTAAAGGCATTAACATTTGATATTGATGCACAAGTGTCTGGTTAGCTCATTTTAAACTATTTAGTTATAATACAGTGGGGAATCCAAGTTTCACTGGCTAACACACAGTACATTGTATTAATCATTTGTACAATATACAGTTCATGACTAAAACATAGTTGATAGGGCAAAATTCTGTAATTAATTCATATTAACATGTATTTTTTTCACCATAATGTCAAGCTGTCAATGTTTCTATGAAAACAAGAACAGAATACTGCCAAACTCTTTTATACATTAGTATGTTTACTATTACAATTTCATCATAACATAATTGAATGTTCATCTAACCATGGCCTTGGAAAGACTTGCGGTTGGGGCGTGCAGCCCACTTTGTTGCCTACACTATCCCTTCAGATTCTCCTTTTCCTTTTGCTTGTTATGTTGCTGATCCCTAATGGAGGGGAGAAGACCCCCCCTTGTAAAACTCAGTAGACTTTCGGAGTGAACCGCTGGTTGGATGAATATGTAAAAGGTGCTTCCTCCCCACCCAAACCTACCGTCCTAAGCTTTGGCTAATATACAGTGCTCCTTGATATGTGCCTACTAATGTTGACCACTGTTTGTCTACAGAGGACATCATTGGTCTAATCAGACCACTTACTCAGAATATTTGATTTTACATTATAGATATAATCCTTTAAGTCCTGTAAATTGCAAGATGGGATCAGACTTGCTTGTCCTGCACATCCCACAGATGATCCATTGGATTGAGATCTGGGGAATTTGGAGGGCAAGTTGACACCTTGAACTTGTGTTCCTCAAACCATTCCTAAATCCTTTTTGCTTTGTGGCAGGGCCTATTATCCTGCTGAAAAAGGCCAATGCCATCAGGGGATACCATGCCCATGAAAGGGTTGCATGGTCTGCAACAATGCTTAGGTAGGTGGTATGTGTCAAAGTATCATTCACATGAATGGCAGGACCCAAGGTTTCCTGGCCATCCACGTGATGTAAAAAAGTGTTATTCTTCAGACCAGGCCACCTTCTTTCATTGCTCCATGGTCCAGCTCTTATTCTCACCTGCCCATTGTAGGCACTTTTGGCAGTGGACAGGTGTCGGCAGGGGCACCCTGACTAGCTACAGTAACTAGTCTGTTGGATTTGACCACACGGGCCAGCCTTCGCATCAATGAACCTTGGCCGCCCATGACCCGGTCAACGGTTCACCACTTTTCCTTCCTTGGATCACTTTTGACTGACCACTGCAGACCAGGAATTCCCTGCAAGAGCTGCAAGTTTGGAGATGTTATGACCCAGTCATCTAGTCATCACAATTTGGCCATTGTCAAAGTTGCTCAGATATTTACGCTTGCCCATTTTTCAGGCTTCTAATACATCAGCTTTGAGGAAAAAATGCTCGCTTGCTGCCTAATATATCCCACCCACTGACAGGTGCCATGATAACAAGATTATCACTGTTATTCCCTTCACCTGTCAAGGGTCATAATGTTATGGCTGATCGGTATATATATATACATATATACGAATACATCAACAGCAGCTATTTTTTGCATGCATATAAAAATGGAGGAAACAAGACATGATTCACACAGTTAAATGATGCTATAGTACACTTTCCCCTCCTAAATTATTAATGAAATTGATTAATAAAATGATAATACTACTGTTGAATAAGCCAGTGCTTGACAAATCTAGGTGCCAGCTAAAAAAGTTAGGAGCCAGGATTTTTGGTTGGTCAGGAGCGATCTGATCATCATCAGCCCACTTACTAAACTCACAGCATTTGACCTGGAAGCACCCTGGACTTTTTTAAATTATTTTTTTGATAAATTATTTTCTTTAACTCTTTCAATGCTGATGTTCCACTGGAGCACAGCATTGACTGATATTTAGTTGTGGGGACAAATGTTAACCCCTGCAATGCCACGAATGTGTCATACACAGTTGTGGCATTGAAGGGGTAAACGCTGCACTGTCACTCTCATGGAGCGATCAGGCAGCAGGGGAGGGTTGGGGCTGGTCTCCACACTCATGTGGAGACCGAAGAACCCTCTCCCCCTGTCCCTGAAGCTGCCTCTGGCAGCTGGGACGTAATTGCTGATCTATAGACCAGCCATTGCAGGGATAAGTCTCTTTGATGACTCCTGTAGGCTTCCATGCCTACAGGAGTCATCAAAGGGCTTGTGGGGGCTCGTTTTTGCTGCTGCTGGTCTTCCAGGCAGACCACCAGCAGCAGAGCCCCGCACAAAATGGGAATTAACCCCTAAAATGCCGTGATTGTGGCACTGAAGGGGTTAATGCTGCACTTTCGCTCTCATGGAGCGATCAGGCAACAGGGGGATGTTGTGTCAGGCAGCGCCCCCGCAATCACCACCATTGTGGCGACGTGGGTGCATTTTTTTGGGGATGTAACAGGCTGACAAACACCTAGGCGCCAGGACAAAATTCACGTAATGCAATGCTCTAACCCCAAATAAACATGAAAGGAAGGGTGCAACCTAGACATATAGTGTGCATGGCCAAACTCAGGACCCTTAGTCAGAGATTGAACACACTGACTCAAAGGTCAACTTTTTGTTGTATAATTCTCAAGGGCCCTTGGACTATCTCCCTCGTGCTAACGGCAGGGTATTCACCTTTGACAGCCGCCTTTCCCCATCAGTTGAGCCTCTGGATGCTAAGCTGCTGTTGGGACTTTACATAAGTTAGATATGTTTGAGGGGGTACTGTGACAGGAACTGGCTAGGAACAGAGACAAAAGGTACAGGAACAGGTATTCATGAAGTAAAAGTACAGTAACCGTAACAAGTACGCGTAGTCAACGATAGCTAGGGTCAAACATAATAGTAGCAGCTGAGTTGTGAGAAAATTAATGTAACAACGGCACGGTCATACACTAGGAATCAAACCCCCCAAAATTACAGGGCACTCGGAATAACAGCAAAGCTGTTTTCTTGTTTGTGCCCCAAATAGTTAAAAAGGGAAAATATAAAGTATTTCTTATGTATGGCTTATGACTTAATTAAACATATTTTTTTATACTCAAATTATGGTTTTTACAAAAACGATTAAGACAGCATTTGGGTTACCATCGTTAGTTACTTGCTACCATGAAGCTGATGGGCTAGTAAAAGGTTAATATTTGATGAGTTTGACATCAATTGATTTAGCTTTTTTGATTTATTTTTTCCTGCTTGTAAATGTATTTATGCATTTTACAAATTAGCTAAACAAGACTTCCAAATAACATTATAGAAAATATGCAAATGCATCTTTTCTTGTGAAGAAGTTATTTGTCTAAACTGACAAATATTTTTCCCATCCCATCATTCTGTGATGCACCTTACATACATGTTAATGAGCAGTAATTCTTGATAATTGCTTTAAGCTTCCATTGACATTTTCCAAATGGATGGTAGCTGTTTAATTATCAGGACAAAAAGCTTTATTCTGACATCAAGCCAGAAGAACTTCATATGGGTTATATTTTATTTGTATCTGATATTTTGGGCAAAAATCTGCTATTGATTTACATACAGTCATTAATAACTAGATAATGGTTACAGTCTCAAAAACACAGCCATATCTGCACCTTACTTAAATGTGCAGATTTAATCAAATAAGTTGGATCCAGGTAATTTCCTCGCTGTTCCTCATCTGTTCGTAATTTAATTTGTAACCTTCATTATGTAAGACTATCTTATTACTTTTTCTTTCAAAACTCAGCAGGGTTCCAGAAGGTTAGGCAGTAATAAAGCATGAGAGTCACATCTCCGCTCCCAGCTTGTATCGTCATTAGTTCAAGATACTGAACAATATATAAAGATTTTTCCTTTACTGAAGTATTGAATACATAAAGTAATTGTTCATCTACTAAGGTTGTCAGCCATATCTCCTAGACATATATGGGCTCCACGTGTTTCTTACCAGGACGTGTATTGGTAAGTACTGTCCAGTAGGACTTAATCAGTCAATTAGTTGGTGGCACCAACAGTGGATATAAAAAGTCTACACACCCCTGTTAAAATGCCAGGTTCTTGTGATGTTAAAGAACGAGGCAAAGATAAATTATTTCAGAACTTTTTCCACCTTTAATGTGACCCACAACGTGAACAATTCAATTGCAAAACAAACTGAAATCTTTGAGGGGAAAACAACAACTTAAGTGTTGATAACTAAATGTCCTATCCCACTTGTACAATAATCTGTTTGGTTTCTGGAGATGTAGTCACAGAACATTTCATTTGTCACAAGCTCACATTTTCTTTAAGTTTTAAGTTTTTTTTCCCCCAACAGAACAGAGCTGGACTGGTTTACTGGGAAAACCTTCTATTCATGGCTAGGCACGCCTGAGGTCCATAGCCGTTAATGAATGAGGTGAGCTAGGGTGCAAAGCTTTAATTATCCGTAAATTGATAATTGATTTGAACCTTAGCTACATATCATAATTAAAAGGCAATACAACAGTAATACCAGAATGTTTGTATAGATTGCAAGTGCAACCAGGGAAATGGTAGAGCCATTAAAGTGCCCACTGCTAGACTGATGAGCATGTTCAATAAAAATACTTGTAAGGTGGTGGGGTCATATAGGGGCAGATCAAGATCAGGTGGGGCCAAAGGGCAACATTGTTATATTGTCCCCTCCCAAACATGTATACACCTCACAGTGCCCTATGGATTATCAAACTATTGGTTTTGCCATGAAATTGGAGAACATCAGGACTCCAGGTGCTCATTGACACGGTTGGGGGATCACAGACTTTTGGTGTAACAGTCCATTTACACAATGTAGGTCTGTGCCGTACATAGTAATGTACCTCTTTCTGAGGTAGAGGGCTGGGATATGTTATATTTTGGATGACACCTGTACTGCTGCCTGACATCAACTTTGAGTTAGAAACCTAAAAACAAACTCACATACTATAACGTGTATGCCTCAAGTAAGAACATCAATTTGAAGATAACCTTTCTAACCATCAACATAACATGGTTGGCAATATGGCATTGAGAGGCTATGAGACAAAGGCAAATATCTGAGAGGATTACTATACAAACACAAAAAATAAAATATGATATCCCATTTTACCTTCAATGGTAACAAAAATTTAAATAATCCGCAGTACAAGATTTGATATTGTTTATTCATTTTAACTGATCTTTTCCAAAAAGGCACATCCCAAATATATTTCCTGATTTACTCAATCATCCTAGTTTAACAATATCAGCAACAAGTAACATAACGACATTTTTTTCTGACATATTTTTTTTGAAAGCACAGCTTCTGCATGATAAATATAATGTTCTATGTAACTTGGTGTTATAATCCTGGCAGCTGGAACTTTTCATGGTGTTAATTGTAGCATTACATAACCTTGTATTGATGGAGGAGATAAACAGATGTATATTTCCACTATTTGCTTTTCTGTTTTACCTGACTGCTTAGGCCTCCTTAAGGACAGGCCTCCATCTCCCAAATCCCCATCCCAAATCCCAATAAACACACACCAAATTATTGTGGGTACGGCATCAGGCCACAGCTTTATTGATTACCCTCCTGACCAGCATAACATCAACATTCATAACGTACCATAACACATAATGCATATACACTAACTGGATACTTTATTAGGTATACCTGTTCAATTGCTTCTTAACACAACCTCAATGCATTTAGGCATATATACGTAGCAAGACAACTTGCAACTTTGAATGTGTATTTCAGAAACTGCTGACCTAATGGGATTTTTACACACAACCATTTCTATGGTTTACAGAAAATGGCCAGAAAGAGAAAATATCCAGTGAGCGGCAGGTGTGTGGATGAAAATGCTTTGTTGATGTCAAAGGTCAGAGGAGAATGGGCAGACTGGTTCAAGATGACAGAAAGGCAACAGTAATGCAAATAACCACTCGTTACAAACAAGGTATGCAGAATACCATCTCTGAACGCACAACACACCGAACCTTGAAGCAGGTGGGCTCCAGCAGCAGAAGACCACACCTGGTGCTACTCCTGTCAGCTAAGAACAGGAAACTGAGGCTACAATTCGCACAGGCTCAGTGAAACTGGACAATGGAAGAACATTGCCTGGTCTGATGAGTCTCGATTCCAGCTGCGACATTCAGATGGCAGAGTCTGACTTTGGCGTAAACTACACGAAAGCATGGATTTATCCTGCCTTGTATCAACGGTCCAGGCTGGTGGTAGCAGTGTAATGGTGTGGGGGACACCTTGGGCCCCTTAGTACCAATTGAGCATCGTAAACGTGACAGCCTACCTGAGTATTGTTGCTGACCATATCCATCCCTTTATGACCACAGTGTACCCATCTTCTAAAAATGCACCATGTCACAAAGCTCACATCATCTCTTGAACATGACAATGAGTTCTCTGTACTCCAATAGCCTCCGTAGTCACCAGATCTCAATCCAATAGAGCAGCTTTGGGATGTGGTGGAACAGGAGATTCGCATCATGGATGTGTAGCTGACAAATCTGCAGCACCTGCATGAGGCCATCATGTCCATATGGACCAAAATCTTTGAGGAATGTTTCCAACACCTTCTAGAAAGTAATCCATGAAGAATGACGGCAGTTCTGAAGGCAAAAGGGGGTCCAACCTGGTACTAGCAAGGTGTACTTAAGGTGGACTTAAGGTAAGGAAAAAACCAAACAATGGCTGCTTGGAAGTGAAAGAAGGAAGAAGCATCTTCTCTCACCTTCCCTTAACACCATCCAATAGGAAAGGGGGATACTGGCAAGCACAGAGGCCTAGGCTAGCAGTCATACCCCCCTTACCTATTGATCCAGGGGAACACTTTTGTTTATAGTTATAGATAAAACCACACAATACTGCAAAACTTCTTTAGGTTTCAATATTCATGTAAAAAATAATATACACATATAATCAACATGAGCACCTTAAGAAAATAAGAAAGTCTTCATAGTAAAATATATATTATTTTCTACTAATACGTTCCAAAAATACCAGTAATAATAAAAGGTATGACAATAAAAGGTTTGTTGATAATAAGTTTGTATTATTATGTTCAATTGCATTTACATTACTTAATATCGAACAAAAACTATTTTGGTGTTTATCAAAAAGAAAACATATATGCCTGTTCATATAAACTGAAACAAAGAGAATTTCTAACCAAATCAAATGCCCATTTCAACTAAAAGGGATTAAATACATATTTACATTATCTGTCTAAACAAATAACTTTTCTTTTTAATAAATATGACATATAAAAATGTCTTGCAAACCTTGCATCACAATTGGGGTTTTTTTCCTCCAAAAATGTTTAGGTGCTCCCAGTGGCCTATGCTCTTCTAGGTTTTCTAGTGTAGAGAGAGTTAATTAAAAGTGCAAAGAATGATTAATTAATAAGCACACATACGAAACACAAAATAGCCTAGTGTATTTGTAAGCCTCAAGTGTAAAAAGAGCTGCGAGGAAATGGATTACAAAACACTGGCTACAGTACAGTGGAATTTTTGTCACTTTGCAGGTGTTAAAAATAGATCTGGATTTCCGAGAAAAAAGGGGGAGGGTAAAGGTAGGCCATATTAATTTTTTTATTAGCTCTGGGGTTATTTGAATAGGTTTAATAAATTACTGGTTACCTAGCAAAAGTAAAGTAGAATAAATTCATGCTGCTACCTATACCCGTATGCTTTACTGCGGCTCATTATTCTCTGTAAGGGCACAAAAATAAACAGCTCTTAACAGGAGACAGTTTCTTTCTGTGTGTTTTAAATATCCGTTTTTCATCATTTATCATGAAACCTTAGGCGTCTGTAATATTTTATATCATAAATATTATATTTAGTTATTTATTTATATTTTAGTATAGTGATTGTGTAGATTAAATGAAATTAGTTATTCTATTAGTTTACTTCATAATTCAAATCAATAATCAGAAAAACACTTTTGTCAAGAATAGTTTTAACTTGGTATAAAAATTTGTGTATATATACACACACACCCGGGGAACGGACGTCAAAATGTTAGAGCTTCCAGTGATGTCCTCTCCCCAAACCTCCAATCGGGTGAGAACTTCACCGGACACTTTGCCATTTTGGCCAAAGTTCACACAGGGTTATCTTATCTTGATGGAAGTTCTCTAGGAGGTCATGTCTGCGGAGATTTGGACAAAGAAAGACAAGAGAGAAGAGAAGAACGAGAAGATGAAGAGCAAAAAAATGTGAGATATACGGAAGTGGAGCTGCAAAAAGTGAAAGTGGCACAGAAGGTATTGAGACATTCGGATTGTGAGAAAGTAGAAGTGAAAGAGCCCATGGATTTTTTAAGGAAATTTTGAGCTTTTTGTTTTCGTCCATTTTTTAGGGGGGATCTTGCCTCATTTTCTGAAATTTGTATAAATCAACAAAATCAGCAAATTCTGTTAAATTTGCAATTCATATAACTCCCAATGCACTAGTCATGTCTAATATATATATATATATGATTAGTGCATTCAGATTTGAACAAAGTAAAATTTTAACACTTCCCAATTCCCCAAAATTTCATCAGAAAAGGGAGGAGGGACCCCCAACGTAACAAATGGAAAGAAAGCAGAGCTTCTCACTCTTACGGAAACTGTCATACTCTATCTTAATATCTCCCTACCTTCTCTGCTGACCGCTTCTGTGTCTCCATTTCCTTTCCCGCAGTGTTGCATCTTCTCTTGACTCTTCTTGTTCTTCTGTCTTCTTTCTATGTCCACTTCTCAGTGAACCTGCACTCTAGGTAAACTTCCGCAAAAGAGAGGCCAACATAATGCAGACAGATTTGCAGAGAAAGACAGGTGCAGAAAATCATTCTGGTCTCCCGGTGCACTTCCACAAAATGGCAGAGCCTCTGCGCACACCCTACCCCCAGATTGGCTCCACCCTTTTTCAAACAGGACAGTTGGCAACTATGCTACCAAGATAATTTTATGTGTAAACATGGGTATTTTTCTACTATACAACGGACACTTTGATAATTTTTAATTAATTTTATATCTCAAGAATTAATTTGCCATTTCCAACAATTTGCTTCTTACATCAGCTATTCTAGGGCACTGCCAGACCCTGTCAAAATGTTCCACAAGCTGCTTTTCCAGCTGTCTTCTTTTTTCAGCTCTCTATCCAATTTACACATTCAGTATTAGGAGGCTGAAGACTGAAGCATCACTCTTAATTACTTTAACTGAAGCATACAGTTCCTCGTTTTCTGATTGCTAACAATTTTAGTAACTAAATGCAATTAAGTTGTAAAAAACTGCTCAACTAATTTTGCTTATGAGTATTGTTAATAATATTATTATTGAATGATATAATTCTGTTTTGCAATGCAATAAAAGTTGGTAAATGTAGCTTATAACCAGACATGACATAATAAATGACATATCTGATGATTATATCACACACTATTATTATTAATTTATTATTATTCTTTTATTTATACAGCACCAACAATTTACACAGCACTTCTTACAATACATATATTCAAAGCGTATGACAAAACCAAAACTGACAAGACAAACCGATACATTAGGTGAAGAGGGCCCTGCTTCCAAGTTACACATGACCTCATTGTCAGGATTACTGATGATATCAAAGCAGACCTTGTCACGGCTGCATGTCCACAAATAACAAAAGGAAAATGAAAGTATAATAAGATGAAGCTTTTACTATGCATGCTACTAAAAATGTAGAAAAAAAAGAAGTCGGGGTGTCCAAGTTTTTTCTGCAGTGGGCCACTTCATCAGAACTGTATACGTGCGAGGGCCGCACCGATTTTTATCTGTGAGAAAATATGGCCTTTAATAAGATATGCAGATTAAAATAAAGTAAATGACCCCCCCACACTTTTAATAAAAGTAAGTTACACACCAAAATTGTACAAAAAAATTCTATATTATGATTGTTAACAGCAATCTCAGGCATACTCAGATTCCAGCATGTACTGGTTGGCTGGGCATGTTATTTTTTGTCCAATTTTAGTGTGTAACCACACTTTTATTAAAAGTAACACACCACAATTGGACAAAAACAAATCAACAATATGACTTGGCATGATAGGAGTGTGATTACTAATGAGCTCAGTTTTAGATAGGTTGAGTTTCTGGTAGCGTTTTGACATCCAGGAACAAATACTAGACAAGCAGTTGGTAATGTGGGACATGAACAGATAGGTAGATTAGGGAAGGCAGGTAGATTTGAGTATCATCTGTATAAAGATGGAGTAGCAGAAACCAAATGAGTTGAATAGTTTTTAAAGAAAGAGAAGCAGAGGGCCAATGTTTAATCCTCGGGTTACGCCAACAGAAAGTGAAAGAGGTGAAGCCAGAGAAGGTGACAGAGGAAGAATGACGTAGAATGACGTAGAATGATGTAGAATGACATAGGTAGCTATGACGAGACCCAGGAGAGAGCTGTATCTCGTATAGCTATATAGACAAGAGCAAGTCAAGAAGAACATGATTGAAGGTATGAAAAGCAGCAGTGAGATCCAGCAGTATGAGCAGAGGGAGGTGACCTGTCTAAAATCATCATTAAACCTTTCATGTATGAATTTAATGCTTGGGCTCACTTTATCATTTTTTGTACTTTAAAATAACAGATTAATGTGAAAATCTCCCTTTGATTTAATTTAAAAATGCTAACACGATGTAGTTATGATTGCTAGAATATTTGTGTTATTGAGAAGTGGATTAAAATGTATTCTATAAATATATAAATAAAAGTAGAAAGACCATTGTATAGTGCCCTGTGTTGGTGTATGGGGTTATTGATTTCAGAAAACATAATATTTTATTTTACATTGATGTATAGTGTTCTCGATTAATATGAATACATCTAATAACATCATTCATGACAGGACAAATGCCTTATATAAAACATGAATACCTAGAAAATGTTTCTGTATCCAGCTGTATTTGACTAGTACACCTTGCGAAAACATGTGGTCATTGTTTATTTGAACAATGGTACGAATCCCTTATTGACTACCTTCTGCTGAGGGAAACATATATCATTTTTTTTCAGGAAAAGACAATGCCCTGGGCTAAGCACCTTTCTAGCCACAATACAGAAACCTTAACGGGCACATCTTTCAGCATAATATCGATTGGGGATGAAAAATAACATATTATGAAGCCTTTTCAGAATGAATGCTGAATAATATCCGTTCAAGTAAAAATAATAATAAGCCACATCTAAAGTTTTCAAAATAGATAAACGAACGCCATAGTTAAGATTACGTGAAAGAAAGTGTAAGTACACAATTTATCTCTGATAAAGAATCATTTTATTATCTTTGATACTTAATTGATATAAAGGACATTCATTTTTCTTCGGGGCTTTACCAAGTTCATTTTTTTTTCAGAATATTTAAATTGATTCAAATAACATGTGTTTTTTTTCTTTCGATCATAATGTACCCATAATGTAACCCTTTAAATATTTGACAGCCCTGATAAATATTTTCTAAGGTTTTTTGTGGTTTTTCTTTTTTAATTTCTCCAGTATTATAGTTAAACTGGTTAAAAAGGAAAAACAACAACTAGGGGTAAACAGAATACACGTTTGGAGAACATTTGAGGCATAACGCAGCTCAGTTTGTTGTAAGGACATAAAGAGGAAGAAAGTGCTATGAGTGTATTGTCAAACCGGAAAATATTACTAATCAAGTAAAAATCAAGCCTGAAATGTTTGTTTTAAGTGGGAATCGGCTTTAAATGTTTTGCAAACAATTATAAATAACAAGGAGTCTCTCATAAATAGTCTCATGCAGGGCCACAGTAATAATGTACCGGGCCGAGCCAAAAATCGCCTCCTTAGTTACTAAATCAATTAATTAACAAAATGTAATTGATAACTGGGTTCTGTTTCACTAGACACACCCAGGCATGATTACTGCCAGACCTGTTAATAATAACAACAATATTAATAATTAATTTTTATATAGCACCAACCATTTAGATGGATTTGGGAACAGAGGGAATCATGCGGGGGACCAGGATCAGTAGAGCTAACCATAGAAGTTAAGGACAGAAAGAGTTCTTAAGAAGGATTTGGACTAGTACATCTGGGCATAGTGGGTAAAGAAGGTATTCCTAGGGTTTGGGCTTTCTGCTGGATGAGATTAAATAGTGAATAGGTTAGGAAAAACTCTCTCTATATATTAGGGAAGCGAAGGGGCAGGTGGGAGAGAGGCAGAATTGTCTGAAGATTGAGTGTGTTGCAGGCGTGATAAGGGTTGTAGGAAAGAACGTTAAATATACTGTTATAGATGCCAGATAAAAATAATCAGTAAGAGAATGCCATGCAGATCGGGAATACCCATACTAGATGCACAGGGGCAGAAACTTTACTTAGCACGGAAGCAGGAAAATAATAACAAAAAATTATAGATGTATATGGAAATCCAAACCTGGTTCAGTCCGTATATTGTTTTGCAGAGGTATAGTGGTTTGGTTGGCATTCAGTTGTTGGGTTGTTTTGGGAAAATTGAGCAATGTGTTGTAGGCTTTATGAGGGCTTTTTGCAGAGGTGTAGTGATTTGCTTGGGGTTCAGTTGTTGAATTAACATTATACCGTTTTGCAAAGTGAATTAAGCTTAAAGGTCTCAAGGACACCAGAGAACCACAAGGAATAGCCATTATCTACAAATGGAGAAAACTTGGAACAGTGGTAAACTTTCTTAGGAGTGGCCAACCTACCAAAATTCCAAAGGAGGTCACAAAAGTACCCAGGCTAGCATGTAAAAAAACTGCAGGCCTCACTTTTAAGGTCAGTGTTCAGCATTGCACAATAAGAAGGCATCCATGAGAGATTTGCAAGGCAAAATTATATCATATATATTATATGATATAATGTATGCTGCGCCATCTCAGATCTTGAGAACTATCCCATAACACAGAATCAAAATACAGTAGAAAATGGGTAAAGTGTATGATTCCACACAGTTCAACATAATATTATATTATAATTTTATATATATATAATATATATATATATATATAATATATATATATATATATATATATATATATATCATAGTAATTTCCTTTTTTAGGAAATCTTCAAGGAAACCCTAGAAGTCTACCCCAGACGAATGTTAAGCATGTCAAGTTATTTTGTTCTATACAATAATTAAATCACTAAGCAATCTAGAATTTTCAGCTTGCAGTCTGACATCTTTACAAGGATTTAAAAGTATCATGTGGCGTGATATTCAGTATTATATCAAACCTAGGAAAATAGAGAAAGGGTTCAGGGAACAGGACATTCTTGTCAGCAAGCATAGATAACATAAAACTGCACCAGTGTCTAAAAAGATCACATTCATTTCAAAGTCTGGATTTTCTTAGGAACTCGGCTAGGAGATGAAGACACTGAGATGAGTCCCAGTTGATGTGAGGTGAAAAATTAAATTAAAGACAGCTCTTCCATAAAATTGTATTAAACAAAACGCAAAAGGGGATCACACTATAGACAGTATGTCACCTCTCTACTTAGTGAGGCGTTTATAAATAACACATATGATCACACAATATCCTGCATCATACACTCTTCCAAGTGTATGGTGCAGGTCTTCGTGCTGTGTGTGTGTTATAGTGTGTGTGTTAGTGTGTGTTATAGTGTGTGTGTGTGTTCCTCTAGGTACATTAGAAAAAACTAGATACACTCCCACTTTAAGCTAAACCATCCAATGATGCTTGAAATGCTGTCAGTCTGTCTGTCAGTCTGTGTCAGTCTTATATATAATTATAAAATTATTCTATTTGAATACATTCACTTTTGCGGTTTATCACATGTGTACTGTTTACAGTATGATCCTTTTTGCATTGTGTTGTTGGAGTTGGTAAAAGGACACTTTTTGTAGTGAGTACAGCTGAGTTCTCTGGCCTTCTCATCACCTTTTCTCGAGTTTGTGCTGGCGATATAGATATCGACTTTTGCTTTTGATTCAATTATGTGAAACAGCTTCTTAAGAAATGACAAATATACTCTTTGCTCGCAAACCACAATTCTTTCTTGCTAGCATTGTTTATGTAATTTGCTGTCTTGTCATAAGAATAATAAATAGAACGTTGCTCATACTTCGTGCAGTAGAACTGCTTCCTCTACAGCTTATATCCAATGTATTATACGGTCGTATGAAAATCACACAACGCAGTGCAATTCAGGGATGTTACTAGGATCTGAATTGTTTATTTTGGCTCATGCTCTTATCGCGTTTTCACTTATAAACCAAGCTTAATGTTATCAGCGAAGATTTATTCAATGCTTTCACTTCCAAGTGAGATTTATTTTAAACTGCTTTGTTATTCGTAAGAGCTGAATATACCACCCTGAGATCAATTGCAGTTTTTCAGCTGTGGAAGTTAAATGCATTTTACAATGACATTCACCAGCCTCTTACGGCCTTTAAAGACGTTTAATAACTCATCTAGAATACTTAATTTTAGGTTAGACATATAAATGAGAGGACTTGTATTGAATATTATTTTAATGGTAAACAGAAAAAAAAATGAAATAAGATAGCTGTATTTTACATGAACCAGAGACAGAATCGTGGATAATAGTTTTACTGAAAAGCATACGTTAGATAACAACAGTGCTGTTACAATAGAGAGAGATAGAAAATTAGCAAAAAAATGACAATATACAAAACTAGTAAGAACATTAACACATGTTAAGACATACTGGGACAGAAGGCGAAGAGAGCCCGTTCTTGTGACAGTACCGTTACTTACTCAATCTATTCTTGCTGTAATGCCTACCGGGATACCGGAAAATCTGCTAGTAAGCTAGCTGCCTTGTGGTTCATTTGGACGACTACAAGCTCCTGCGTGTGACCAGTGGCTGCAGAGGTCATTTGTGTGGTGAATGGAGACCTAAGTCTCTGGATCTATTTCGGCCAACACTGAGCCAGCATCAGGAAGTATCCGGGAAGTGGAAATTATGTTTTTTTTATTATTTATTATTATTTTATTAGGTAGATCTCTATCTGCCGTGCTTTGTACTGTATTAACTTAATGCTTTTTATATAAACCATATATATCACTGATTTTTATTTTTTTATTCATGTTTCTTCATTTCATGATAGGTGCACTTTAATATTGGTTGTACTAGTGTCACATTTTTAATTCAGCCAGTAAACATTAGGTGGAGAGCCCTGCTCGCAAGCTTACAATCTAGAGAAATGACATACACAAGAACAATTTATAATATGCTTAATATAATTCACTCCAACTAATCTTTACGTTTGTCTACGTCTGTCAATTCTAGTCTTGTTTTACCCCCTTGTATATATGTATTGTAAGAAGCGCTGCATAAATTGTTGGAGCTGTATAAGTAAAAGATAAGTATACTAATAATAATAATAATAATTTGGTTGAGAACTCTGTATTCTCTGTGTTGTTTTGGCTGAGAGTGGTATGTGTGTTTGAGTGGATGTCAGTGTGTTATAGAGTGGGCAACGTTTTGAGTTTAACCCCTAAGAACAATGGGCGGTCCCTAAACCCATTGAAAACAATGCATTTGTCATTAAGTGGTTAAATCTGTTTTTCTGAGGGTATCAGTCGATTTGAATCTCAATCAGTTTGGCTGACGGGTTTAGTGTATTTCACGTTGCATGACTTTGGTGGGGGTCTGGGTTTGCATCAGTGTGGTAAAACATGATCAGTATGAGTATGTCCTACGAAGAGATTGTCAACTAAAATTTCGTTCATAGGGCTTATGTGTGATCAATGTTTTAACCACTTCACGGCACCACAAAGGAATTTCCATGCCCACTTCAAAATAGTGATGAAGGATGTTATAGAATACCCAGCGAGTGCGATCCATATAAAACCTCTCTATCAGTAGTGTAAGCGGGCAGACAAGTGTCCATGTATACTAACAGGATTTAAATGACCGCAGTGGTTTGTTTAGTACAAGTTTGGTTTCACATTTGGGAAGTGCTTTGTCTGAGAATCACAATCGAAAACGTAAGGTTTTAGCCTGTACTTCTGCAAAATGTTTTGTAAAACAAACTATGAATTGCAAATCACATGCCACTTCTATTTGGTAAGGAACTCTAACTGGATTCCACTAGATTTTCACATTTTCATATTTTTCTACATATTTTGATATTTTGAAAATACAAAAGAATATGTTCAATTCCTTCTTTCAAAGTGGTTAGGGTTATAGGGTTAAAAATTCAAAAACAGTCAAACCATTGTCATCTGCTATGTTTAGGTTTTTACTTTTGACCATTTTTTTTATTGAGTTTTCAAATAGAAACCAGGGTACAGCCGAATAAAGAACAAGTTCCATTGCACAATGACACAGTTCCCCAGTAACATCTCCTCGAATTTAACAATCATAGAAAAAAAATTGCCATACAAGTGGGCATGTGAGAAATCTCGAAACTTTAAATCCCTCCCCCCAAACAAAGCGCAGCAGCATGGTTGTCCAAAATTAAAATAAAATCAATTAAGTAGCAACACTCTGTCCGTTGTCGTGTAGTCCAAAGAACGTCTTATGCACATGGGTTTCTTCCCCGGAGTAACTGTGCACTAAACCAAGACGTATCCTGGAATGTTTGTTGTATCTGATGTCTCAAGGTATCGTCTAGTGTGTCAATAAAGCGTTCTCACGTCTTAAAAAACGATTTGCTGTCTCTTTCTTTATTCAATGATGTGTCCAACCAGTTCATTCTAAACAGAAACAATAATGTTGTATATAACAGAGGCAACGAGGGCGGTTCAGGGTATGTCCACTGATGTAGTATGGGCTTTAGGTTTTTAATGGAAAAAATGTTCTGCGTTAATGTATTTAATTTAATGTTATCATAGTATGTTACATTTTGTTTAGAAGAAAAAAAAACAGAGTGGTTTAGTTACTACTGCAGATGATTAAAAAAAATTCCCAAGTCTTATGTTTCAGATATTAACAAATACACAGTGAATTTTGCTTTCTAAAAGGTTAGAGTGTGTTATAATCTGCAACATCCTTTCATTCTATACAAATAAAATCAGTGTCGAATTGTGGCTGGGCGCTGTCCTAGACACCCCAATCTACTTACTTCCGGGGCCCACTGTCCTCTATGCCAACGTCATATATAGATGAACATAAGTTGATGGTCAGCGCCAGGTAAGTAAACTATAGATCCTGTGCCGGGTCACCACAATGCATATAGTGCATATGGGCCAGTTACAAGGGACATCGCCCTCTCTTGGCCAATAAAGTTGTGGCATGGTGTTCAGCCAGGTGGCCCAGCAGAGTGATCTTCAGGGAGTTTTATTTCATGAAAATTGTGTTGAATTTCTAATACATAACAGATCTATTTTACTACCCCACACACATTTTACAACATTTGGAAAGCTGCATTGTAGTATTATCCTACTATGCCATGCATTAAGTAGCATAAAACACTCATGAAAATGTCCGCCAGCAATGTTTTTTTCTTTATTAAAGATTCCAGGGTACCTTTTTTGCTACTTTAATGTTATACACTTAAAAAATACCAAGTGCAGACTTTGACAAATGTGCATTATAAGGGGAATAAAGAATCTTCATTTTAGCAAATTAAAAAAGGGCTTCAGGGCGATCTAATTAAAGTGTGTCAATTCATAGACTGAATAGGCACAGTTGATCACACAAAGTTAATCATAGCTTTAAAGACTATTACACAATTAAAAGGCATATGTTCACGTTCTAAAAGATAAACTAAAAGGAAATCAAGCAATACTGTTTTACATTATTTCCAATTATTTCCAAGATTAGTTGGCCAGAAAATGTACGTTTGCTATCATAATAGCAGTGCTATAAATCATTTTTCTTGTTGTACGAGTCATACTCACAGCTTCTGCCCTTAAAATACAGAATTCTGGGTGAAGAAGAAGGTGTCTAACTGCTGCAACAAAAAAGTTCAACCAAAATACATTTTGTGGGCTGTGTTGAAAACAAATTAGATAGGAATATAGGGAACGTAAGGTTGAATTTTGTGACATGGGTGCTACTGGCTACTACTAAGCACCTCACCTTTTTCCCCTCAAAAACACAGCATTGTAGGAACATACGTGATCTCTAAATAAGATGTGGTAAAAAAGGCATCTAGCCTTTTTACGATTAGTGCTGTTGAGATTGTTTTGTTTTGCAAGATAATTATGATTTATATTTTTTTGGAGGTGTTATTTTACCTTGTTCAATGCAAAAACATAACGGTGCTCTTTTGGCTGTGAAGCACCAAATGATACTGTCAAATTAAAGCATTGATACGCTTTAAACCAAAACAAATTGAATTAAACGAAGATCATAAACCAAATTTCCCTTACTAAGAGATGATGGTTTTAATCATTTATAATCACTGTCGATCTCATAATGTTCATGATACATTTTTCTCGGAATTGAGCAGCCTCTCAATTTCAGATTAATTTGTAGAGCAAAGTTCTGAATCAATTACAACAGCAACTAACAACAGTTACTAATTCTCAACAAAATAAGTCATGTGAAAAGGTGATTTAAAAGGATGTAGTACGACAGGATGACATGAAGGGTTTGAAACCTCTACAGCTTACATCAAACCTGTTTTCTCCATTTTTTAACACAATTTATTTAATATAAAGTAATGTAATATAAAGCTGTATTACCCAATCACAATCATATTATAGGTAAGGTATATTTTTCTAGGGGTGATGGATAATGTCACCTTGTGCCACTGGGGTAAATTATAAAAAAAAAAATAGCTTTCTCCTTACTTTGATATTCACTAGGCCAAGAAATGGTACGCAGGTACGCATGACAATAAGGGAAATTGATTGCATGGAATTGTGAAAAGGTAGGTTATCTGAACATTATGTGGATATTTTAGAATGTGGGGAGGGAAAAAAATATGAAAAAAAGAATGATTGTTTGACAGTAAGATTAAATATTAAAACGGAATTATAGTTTTATAATCATTGTATAGTATTAGAACTATGCAAAAGCAGAAGCAAAAAAGTATATATATTTGCAAAACTGTCAGCAGCAGAATGAATACAAAAGGAAAAATATGTACATTTCACTAAAATACTTAAGACAGATGGTAGCTATTAATGTTTTTACCCTGTGGTTCTGTGCCTGTCCTCTAAAAAGGTTTGCTCCATTCCTGAGTGCAGACTAACTGAGCTATGAATACATGATCTAGGCCAAGTTTTTGAGAAGGCCCATCATGCACCCAGGTACAGCAAGCAGCTGTTCTTAAATCAGTATAGAGTGGTGAATTCTATAAGTCAAGGTTTTAAGATACTCTAGACATCGTATGGCATAGGGTGCTCTGGCTAGAAGAGAGGACAGAAGATGGTGGACAATGCAGCGGTTTAGCTGCCAGTGATGGTGAAATTCTATGTGAGGTGATAAGTGGCTTGGTTGCCTACCTTATTAGCCGGGGATAAAAGTGAGGCACGCTCCAAGGGAGTACAGGTGTTTGTTATGATGTATTTGGTTGATTAAAGCCATTTGAATGGGAGCGGAAGGCTTGGTGTCTGTGACCTTGAACTATAGCACCTGCCCCATATGCTAAAAAGAGACATTGGGAGCTTATTTTGAAGGTAATTTAATTCATAATTCTGTGGTATATGACTGCTGTTGTGTATCTAATTTCATCATTTAGTGGCTAGAGTAAAATGTATCTTTAAGTTGCTGTTAAAACAAAGTTGTGAGTAACTGGAATGTGATGTACTGGTATTTTATATTAAAAAAAGGAAACTGGACATGCAATGACTATAAAAAGGCAATAAGAGAGTAGAAGCTTCAAAGACCACTCAACCTTTTCCTTTAAGTTATAAAATATTTGTGACCCCAATACTTTTCTGTTTTGCTCATACTCATTATCACAGCAAAATAATATTTTTTTATAATCTTGACTTTAGTGTTCTATTTTGCTATTTGAAATAAGCTTCTTCTTCTTTTAATTATGCTTTTAGACTCATTCTGAATTAGAATTTTACATGGGCCATCTGCTACTAAAGAAACCTGGGACTTGATCAAGGTTGGTCAGATAGAACAGGAAACTCCAGCCAGCACCTCAATCAACCATGGGATGAGCCCAGGGAATGAAAGGTTAGGTGACCCCATTAAGCTTTCATCTGGTAGACCACACTCCACATATTCCCCAGAACGCAAACCCAGTCAAAAGTAGCTTGGAGTTTTCATTTTAGTAATATTATTAATAAACCCAAATAACTATAGTGTTCCACTACTGAATAAAATAGGTATTTAAAATAGCAGGTTATTTAGGAAATAGTAAACACACAGTAAATACACAGTATGAAATGTATGAATTAAAAAATGGCTTAGAGCAGGCCAATAGTTAGAGCAGGATGCTTACATTCTATATGAAGAATGACTGATCTATTGCCCCTAGTCACCTTTTAATTTAGTGATAGACAGTACCAATTGGGTGTATAAGTAATGATAGAGCATATAGAGTAATGGATGAATCATGTATATTAATGACTGCTGATCAACAGTCTAACATATCACCATGTGTAGCATTGTAGTTGAAAAATCTCTACTCTTTATAAAATGCAAATCAAATTTATTTTACAAATCATTTACACGGGTCCACAGACTTCTGCATTTGTGCACGCATAGGTCAGGCTCCTTTGGATCACATATTGTAGGAATCCATATTGAGCCACTGATTGACTTAACAGCAGAACTTTTAACAGACTTCATAAGTGAACCATGCTATAAAGCCATGGGTTCATACTGGTAGAATATCAACAACTCATTTACCTAAATAAACATGATAGAAGTTGATTAAAATTCTGTTAATATATCTTTGTTGTCTTCTTAGTCCAAAGCAATTGAGTGAAGCAATGTACATGGGCTTAAAAAAAAAAAAAACAACTAAAAAAAATTCTATTTTCAGTTGTAAGGAAAAAGCATGACTGCCTTCATTTCTTCTTACAAACTTCAAGGTGCTATAATCATATATTTTCTTTTCAAACTTCAACTTGCAATCGGTGGAAGCTGAAAGTTGCCTTTCAAGGCTTTTTTTTTTAAAGGAGTGGACTCACATGTTATTTTTTTTTTTGTCAAAACAACATGAAGCCAGATAAATGCACATGAAGCAAATACAAGCATTGTTCCTTATCAACAAGACACACTCAATGGGTCCGAGTGGCAAACTGCTCATAAACAACGTTCTCTGCACTTTGAAAATCTCCACTCTATACAGAAGAACTCACAAAACCGAATTGTAACTAAAGCGTTAGTCTGAACCATCTGTCTATGCTAATGTTTCATATCATCTGATATTTGCATTGAAAATTTTCCCCGCGGCTGTGTTCTCCTTATCTATTTAGTTCTTACACATAAATGTCATACTATGAAGATTTTCGTCTAAACAATCAATATTGTTCATCTTAATTGCTTTATTGTCAAGTTCAAAGGAATGCTTAATCTATCAATCTCTATACATGAAAAGACTAATTACATTATTAAACAAGGTGTCAGAGATTGAAGCATTTTATATGTCAGTAAGAGGAATGTCAGTTTTCATTCCCCTGTTTTATGAATAATAACTCCAAAGGCTTTATTTATGGGTATTTCTGGTGAAACAAAGCAGAACAATTGAGATTACATAAAACGTAAGTGCTTACCTTTTAACTCAATGAGCAGATTGAAGAGTACACATTTATTTATTTATTAAATAAATTAAAGGGAAACTGTTGTAGTCACAATTTATAGCATAACTAAATTCATGAATTAAAACCACATGCCACTTCCACTGCTCATGTGTCAATGTAATGCTTATGAAAGGTGAGATTTGTGTCACCTCCACCTAGAGTTATCTTTTATAGAGTTCCACAGGGATTACACTTTATGGAGAACACAATGCACCTCAAAGCCAACCACTCGGTTATCCAAAGCATGTAAGATAGAGCATTCATTTCAGTTAAAAAAAAATAAATAAATGCATAAAATTCTCTTTTCAAAGTAAGATAAAAATCAGCTTCAATGATCCAATAAAGTAACCAAACCAAAGGATTTGCAGATTGTATTTCGTGAGTAGGTTACTGATGTCTAGACATCTAACTTGCCCAAGTGCATCTAACTTGCCCAAGTGCCCTAATAGTGTTAAAGGTGGTCGGATGCTGAAACCAACTGAAATGCAGTCACTGCAATCCAGCGGCAGATCGGGTGCTGCGGTGCGTAGCGGTCAGCTGGATAAGCTCGGCTAAACAACATAAGTGCGGGAAACGGGTGCATGTGACAGGCCACACGCTACCTTTTTTTACGCTCATGTAGCCTGTGCTACGTCAAACGGCCGCCATCAGATGTCTTAAAGTGCCAGTGCTGACTCCTTATCCCCAGTCTATCCCTTATAGAAAGCCAAATTCAGTACAGGAAAAAAAATGATATGGAAAGATGTTTCGGGAGCCAGAGAAATGGAAATGCCCAATTATTTCATTTGAATTACTCCTGGTCGGAAACCAACCCTTGCCCTAGTCGGGACTCTTGTTATAACCCTTTTTTTTTATTGAGCCTTGCCCTCATTTTTGAGATACATTTTATTGCCTTTTATTGCATTTTTACAAACAGGCTCATCGGTAAATACAAACAAATCACGTAGGTAGATGTTGGATTTGAACCTTCTAACTACAGCTGGCAATCTGAAGAAATTAAGAGATCAACAAAATAAGGACTTCTTGTCACGGCCAGTGAGTTTGTTAATTAGTAAAAGTGCTAAAAGGTTTCTTGGCGGTGAAAACAATTCCATGATTACAATAGTTAAAACACTAAATCTCTAATGTTTTAACTGTGAAACATCTATCTTGATGTTGACAAAATTAGACATGGAATTACATGACCTTAATGAGTATTACACTTAATTTTTTGTCCAGTTATTTTATTTTACATTTATTTGAAATTAAATTTTCTTGCCGTACATTATGTTATAGAAGTTTCAATAACTTCTTGAAGAAGCTATTTGGCAATGCTTTTTCACAGTTCAAAACTACAAGACCCATAACATGTTAAGTACCTATGTGTTTGTTAGTCATGAGTGGCCTTTTCATCTCACAACCAACAAAAAAAATACCTCCCACCAACTGGAATCCTGGAGTATCTTCACACTTCAGTAATGTGAAGGCTTTAGCACTTTTCTTATACAGACTAAGCATTAACACCACTAATTAGCAGCTGTAATGGAGCTGGATAATCTTTTCAATAGTTTAATATATTATTTTTATTATTATCTTTTTTTTATATAGCGCCAACAATTTACGCAGCGCTTAATACAATACATATATTCAAGGGGTCTGACAAGACAAGAATTGACAGACTAAGAGAAAACGATACATTAGGTGGAGAGAGCCCGGCTCGCAAGCTTACAATCTTGAGGGAATGGGGTGACAAACATAAGGCACAGAGAAAGGGTGAGAGGTAGCGTGGTGGTCGTATCAATGACAAGGAAGTTCTAGCAGCTAAGATGGTGCGGCTTCTCTGAAGAAGTGGGTTTTTAGATATACCCAATAAAAAGGCAACAGAACAAAACATATACCTGGCTTAGTTTGACCTATATCATCAGTTGATGATATAAATCTTCTATAAATTAGAATCATTTACATGGTGATATTGCATTTAATGTTGTCTTCATATTTAAGTCATATAGCACATATTTAAATGCAAATGTATACTTTCTGCTTCTGTGAGACGCTGTGACCAAACAAATAAGTGAAAAAGATACTTTTTTTTCTTGTAAAGATATTTCACTTTGATTCCAAGGGACCACTGATGAATAGGATAACATTGACTCTAAAATGAATTGTAACCATAGGGAGTCTTTTTGTGACCCAGTGTGTGGCTTTGCATTTTTTCTTAACAAGTTCTAAAAGTGATAATAAAAATCCCAGTAATTATATCAGTAAAAATGTCCACTGCTGTTATTTCAATTATGTTTCTGATTCAACACTGTACATTTTGCATATGTGTTTTAAAATTACACTTTTAATAATTATTTAAATCTTTCAATAACAAGTTCTTGATAATAAGAGTTCTTCGCCCTTCAACTGGTTCCCCCACTGGTTGAGCATTTTGGGTTTGGGCGGATGTGGGATTTTCCGATGATCCTCCAAGATCGGGGACAAACTAAGGGTGCAGACCCGATGTCAGGTAATCCAATGCAAAGAAAATACACTATTCCGTGACATCATTAAATAATAGACTTTTTCAATAATCATCTTACTTTAATATCTTTACCTTCAAAGAACAAAGTCTTAATTTCTGATACTACATTTAAGTACATGCAGGGCTAGATGTAACTCAGTGTTTGCCAAGTAGGTAACTTACATGCAAACCAAATGAGTTTATCATTAATTTACTTCAGCCACCCTCCTAAAGAGTGGCTTTCTAACCAATGCTAATCTGCTTTATAGCATTTCACACGTAAATATTTTACTGAATTTGTGGGGGGAAAGTGTTCGCTTAACATCCAGACATGTAAGGAACACCTGATCAGTATATGGTCTGACTTAAAATGCTTTAGAGCGTTTCGAATTTGCATCTAAATGTTGACTATAAAAATATGAAATAATGCAAGTACCAAATAACAAAGAGATAAATACATGCTGCTGAACTTAATTGTGCTTTTTCCTTATTAAATGCTTCAAACCATTTCCTTCCTCTAATTTAACTACATTTATTGACAAACTTTATTTATTGTAAGCTAAATTTTAATATCCTTTTATTGCAGGTTGAAGTATTTCAAATAGTGTTAAGTAAACACAGATTTATCCTGTATTAAAGTGTGTTTTATCATCAATAAAGCACTGGAAACCCTTTATATCAATAGCGTGTATTATGTTATATTAATACATTATGTAATACATATTGTATTTTCCTGTGTAGTTTTTGTTGTTAACATATTCTTATTTTGAAACATATATATATATATATATATATATACACACACACATTCATATACACACACACACACATACAGACAGGGTTTCTGTTAATTCAATACCTTCAAATATCGGCTATGGGAAATAATGTTTCTGATTTTTGTCTTTAAAAAATGTATTACACATGTTTTTATAGACATTTTAAAGCAATATATTTAAAGAGTTGTATTATATTTACTTGAGAAAGATTCTGAACCAGATAATTTATAAGAGAATCAATTTCTATTAAGAGCATCATCAAGATAACATATGAGTTTATTGCACAGAACCATTATAGGTGTCTGTGTTTTCCATCTCTTAATTACAAGCACTAAATTGTGCTATAAAAATGTTTTATCTGGACAAAAAATGTCAACTGCAGAATTTTACCTCTTCTTGCTAAAATAAGTGATAGCAATTTAATTGAATTACAATTTACTCTGGTATTACATTAAATATAATCAAAGTTACCAAAGAACTGTAGTTCAAACCCAATATGCACTAATAAAATAGTAGTAATATTGGCATTTTAGTCAGGGGAGGGCTAGCACAATTCAACCTGGGAGCAAGGATCTATTTATTGCTTGTTGCTGTTCTGACTATATGTGAAACTACAAGAAAAATACACAAAAAGCTTCAGGTGGCTGAAATGCATTAAATTAAAGCATCCCAGGGGAAAACTCACCCTGTGCCAGCCCTGCTCTCATGTTACTAGCAGGTTTATATTATTATTCCTGATATAACATATTTATAAAATAATTGGCATGATTCATTTGGTTAATAGATTTCAGCTCATGCAACATATATGTATGTACCTCTGCCTTTAGAAATCTGATATAGCAACCCCAAAAAAATATGTTATATGTTACATTCTCTAGAGTGGAAATGGTAAATTGTTAAATATAGTAAACTGCAGATATCGTATAATTACATTTCAGCATTACTGAGAGTAAGTGAATTAGAAAACGGTAAAACTATTACTAATGAGAAGTACATGTATAGTCAAAGGTAACAGCTTGAGATAATGTTACTGTCCATAAAATACACAGACTGAATTGTTAGGAGATGATTATGAAAGTGTGGCTTCAAGGCAGGAATATAGAATCTGGTCACTTGAAGTTGGTCCCTCAATAATTTACCACAATTCTCCCACTCCCTAAACCAAAACATAAGTTTTTGTTGCTAAGCAGTGAACTTACCTGGTCAGGAAGTAGCGTGCACCCACTGCTCACCGCACTCCACACATGCGCAAGCAAATGAGGTTCTTAAATAAGCGTGTCTCCTTCATTTGTAAGTTTACCCGAAGGCTGACACTTTTCACAAGGAGCTCAGTTGTTTCCCTGGTTCTGATGCAATTTGTGTCTGGTATCCTGTACCTGCACCCATATCTGTACCCATACTATTCCTGTATCCATTCCCATTCCTGCTCCCAGCCTACCATCTGTCCCGTTCCCGTGGGCCACACTTGACTTTTTGGTGCTGACCTTGAACCTGTTTGACTATGATCGTGCCTAGGTCTGATGTTTTTGCGGCTTGACCTCAGCTTGCTTTCTGACCTCATTTCCCGGTTTGCCCTCTGTGCTACTACTATTGGTTTCCCATTTTGCCATCTCCTGCCCTATCTACCTACCTTATGGATTGTGCATAGACTTTCAACCCCAGAACTAGTTCTTCTAAAAACTAGGAAAGAGAAACTGAGTGATTTTACACAGGGGTATGCCTGAATAATTATTTCTTCCTAGGACATCTGCCCCCCCACATAACTAACACACTTGCTAACATATGCACACGCTTGTAACCCTGGACTCACTTCTGATACCCTAACACCATACACTGACACACACACACACCCATTCATGCTAACACCATATATGGACATACACACACTTTAGCTCAATACAATCACGCAGATAGGCTGACACCATACACTCACACACCATACTTATACAAATACATATATATACACACACATTCTCGCCTCTTCTCCTTTTCTCTTCCTATTTCCTTCTCCCATCTTCAGTGCTGTTCATATAGCTCTACCAACATTTATAGGGGGGGAAAAAATATTTTTTACAAATCTTTTGCATGCTCAGAGATCGATACGGGAACTAAAAGGCATTTTATCCTACAGCATACAAGGTATTCTGCAACACATGCGTAAGAAATGATGATATATTTAGAATTACAAAACAAAATCTCAGACGCAACAGAAAATGAAGGAAATATCCCATAAAAGAAACTGTGTTAAGTTGTCAGTGTGCCAAGAGTAAGCTGCAGTTCTTTTGTCCAATAAATAGAACACATAGTTGGCTTACACATATTTGGCACCAAGTAAATACTGCTGCTGCAGCTCTATTTGGAGAGAAAAAACTTTATTGCTGAGTAAGTTGATTGGAAATATGGTTGTCTGATATTATGAAAGTGTAATGTAGGCTCTTATTTATTACCCTTAGAGAATAGCTAAAGTCAAGCTAAAATATAAATAACAGGCCAATAGCTAGAAGAAAGTTTCTGTTATTGTGTCCTTTTCTTCCATATTACAGTAATTATTTATCACCATAAGCTACTGTTGCCTTCTATCTAGTCTACAAAAAGCAAGTTGCTACATTATTTGATCTTACAAGTGTCAGGATTTGTTGGTGCACTAAAGCTGTATATCACTGATGAGGCATGACACAAGTGACCTTTAGATGTTGCTTCGTTTCCTACAGTTTATTCAGTTATAAAACCCAAAGGCCACAGTGCATAAAAACAAGATAGGACAGGTTAGCTAAAATCAATATTCATGAAAGAGAGAGAGCATGAAACTGAAAAAAAAAACCCAACCATCTTACCTCATTGTTTGCTCCATTTACAACATATCAGGAAAACTTAATTCTGGGAATAAAAAATGATTTAGTTCGAATAAAAAATGAGATTCATATCTGCAACAGGTAAATGAGAATTGCATTAAGCTCACCTACAAATCTCCAGAAGATTGGATCTTTTTACTTGTTATTCATCCTTGTCAACATCACTAAATTAAATGGCATAAAATGTTAAATTTCATTAGCACCCATTTATTAGGCATTCTTGGAGTGCTATGTGGACTGCTATCTATTTAAACATCCGATGGTGATCACTGCTATCTACGTAGCATTTTGTGATATGTTGGGGCATCAAAAGTATTTGATAACTACAATGCCTGAAATTGTACTTGAGCCAATAATAATAATAATATGTGTAAGTAGAATTAACCTGCTTGTGGATGCTTTACCACCAAGGATCCACCACTTAACTTGATCTGTTTGTACACCTTTTCATTCACAGTATCCACCTTTCTGCGTGAAATTTCTATGTAATTCATGCTTTGCCATTTTTGTTTGGTATGCCTGTGATATTTTCATGAATCCCTCCAATATCTTTGTAACAATTCTATTTATGATGATTACTACACACATAAGTGGTTAGGAATATCACTGACCAGGTTCAAGCCAACAGTAGTTAGATACTCCATGAAGATCAGTTATAATATGCATACAGGTTTGTCAATGTAATGTACATTTATAGAAAATTGTTTTCACATTATACTGTATGTATAGATAAGTACATTACTTTTACTATGCTAAGCCTTTAGAAAACCTATTGGCTTTTGTGTTGCTTTACATTATTCATTGCATAAACCCAGGTACTTAAGATTGGCACGCCATTCTGTATATTCAGACACATCACTGATTCATTTTGTTTGAATTATTAAGATACACTGATGTAAATAAAGCAAATCATAATGCTGACAATGGCACGTTATGAAAAATAATATAGTTCACAAGCTATTAAAATAACAGAACAAAGTGCAATAGGCAACACCCTCTGTTAATCAAGTTGATTTTTCTAATTATATATTTTAATAAAAAATATATAAAATACTTTTCCTTTCCAAGCTTAAGTTATATACCTCAAAACACTGCACTCCAAAGAAGAATTTAGCTCTTTGATTCAAATTAATTGTATTGAATATTCTGCTGTAATGAAAGCAAGATGTAAGGATACTTGATGGTCTTCCATCACATACCCATTCAATGACAGCTAAAGCACAAATCATCTAAAATTTGGCTACGCCACTTGGAATGCAAAATTTAATCTTTAACTAAATACTATATTCAGAAAAAGGGCACTGCATGTTTCACTGATGTCAAAGGTCACTTTACATGTACATGAGTCTACCATCACATCAATGGAAATGTACATATGAATGTTAGCAGCTTCATATAATAAAACTAAATTAAATATCTCAACGTTTTTAAGTTCCCAAACTATAAGCCTCTACGTATAACAGCTGGCATACAAATTGGCAAGAAACAGAAAGAATCATACTTCCACAGGGCACACATGGAAGACTGTCTTGTGTCATTTTTCATCTATCATAAATTGAAATGTTTCTGTAAAATGAGCTTCCATACCAAGCAAAAGTAGAAAGAACGCATCAGGAAAATATATAAACTGTACATAGAATCAACGAATGAAGCCTACAGCCTGTGTTTTCTGCTGTAATGACTCAAACCTTAATCAGTTCTTCATGTTGTCTTATATTCAGGGTAGGCATATGCCTATCCCACGCACTGTAATAACTCCACCACTGCCTGAATTATGTTTTTCTACCAACATCTCAATGAGGTAAAACTTACTATTATGGGATCTCCTTTACATGGGACTATACAGTCCTGTTGTTTTGGAATAGTTTGACATGATCTCCCTGTATTAAACCCATTCCGGTTTTGATCTTGCAATAAATTACATTTTCCATTAAAAAAGCTTACATTATTACTGGCATAAGAAGAGAAACCTTAGCAAAACCATTATACTTTGACTCAGTTTGCTGCATTTACAACGTATCAGTGATTCGTCAATATTACAGGACCCCAAAAGTCTAAGGTTTGGGTTCTTTTTGGTACATACACAATTGTAGCACGTTATCCGTGTGTACATGTCAATATTTATTTTTCTTTCATAATGACAAAAGAAATGGTAGCAGGGGTAATGTTCTACCACGTTCACTATTTGGCAGTTAACTATTGCTCTGTATTAACTGGAAGTCTCTTGTTAGAAAATGTATTGACTTAGAACTTTTACAGTGTATTAAAGCATCAATGTACTCAGTCTGCCCAATAAAGATTTTTTCTGGGCTTTTCTTTTCATCAGTAATGTTATCAGTCAGATTAATCACCTTACTACTACAGAGTACCAGTTATGGGTGCTCAGCCCTGTGACATTAAGGAGATTATGGTTTGCAGTTTTCTAAATACATCCAAAAATATTATTGTTTTATTTGCTTATGCAAATAGAGTTTGTCAGGACTGTCGGTACCAGATCACATTTCTTGGTGTAGGGATTGAGCGATGCTGAAAACCAACAACGAGCAACCATTTCAGACCAGGGGTTAAAATGGAAAGTCTACATGTGGAGGTCACAGGTAGATGACAGGTTAGCAGCACTACAAGATGGGTAAAATGTATTCACTTTTTCAAATATTTTGCTCAATGAACCTGCAGGGCACTCTGAATATGGGAGAAGCAATATGGGATAATAGTAAGGATGGAAGGTGACATTATGTAGTCTGGATAGTCTAAGGACAAAAACAAACCCTCCCCACCAGAATAATTTCTGTTGTTGACCTGGTCAAGTCCAAATATAAAGATAAACAGGATTGTGAGATACTTCGGGTTAGCATCAGAAGAGCTTTATATTTCAGATCTCCTGCGGCTTACCAATATTATCTCAAGGTCCTTTTTATATGTTGTATACTTGTTCAAGTCTGCCCTGGAAGATAGCAACTTGTTTGTATAGGCCGTTACCAAGAGATGGGATTTGGGAATGGATAAAATTTTTTAAAAAGAGCCACACGGCAAACAGGCTGGGCTACCAAAATCAAAGAGTCATTCATACCAACAAGAAATGTACTACTTGTACATAGACTAACATGTTGCTATACCTCTAAAAAAGCCTGGAACATGACTTTTTCCTGTCCAAGAAGTCAGTTATTTGTATCCAGTGTAACATTGTAGATTGGTAATTCCCATAGTCTTCATGACCCTGACAAAAAAGATCTTTTGGCTCATTTTTCACAATACCCAGGGTTTCAGCAATTCAAAAAAACTAAATGTAGGTAAAACAAGTAAAGCTTACTGCGACAGATACATCTAAAATCCACTATTCAGCAAGATGCCAAGTTTCATTTAGTTGATTCCATTGCTGTTCTAGAATCATATTCACAGTGATTTCCGACCAGGTAGCAACTATAGTCAGCGGCACACAGTGAACTGATCAACTGAATCAGCAAGTCACAAAATGACAATGAGATAACATCACACTTGTATTTAGCAGCCATAACCTTGGAAAATAATCTCAGGATAAAACAATAACACTTAATGGCAAACAAATATCACATGCTATAGCTTGTTTAACAAATTAATGTATCCATGCTATAGGCAGCGACTTTATTAGTTCTCCTAAAATAAAGTCTGTGGGAATGCCTAAACTCACCTTTAAAAAGAAAAAAATATATATAAAGAAAACATACTAACACTGTCACATTTTCAGAGTGCAATGTCTGGTAGTATTCGTGTTTTCATTATGATGGTACCAAGAATTGCCAAGGTAGAAAATATAATTGGAAAACTTTAGTAGATAAAGTCAGGCATCATTTGAGACTTCATAACGCCATTGAGCCTTATTTAAATCCATTTTTAAATAAAATGAAAAACTAAAACAGAACACATTAATGATGCTAACACTGGCTAAAAAGTAACTAAACCCACAATGTCCTGACTGACACATTGAACAAGAACTATACAATTTGATATAAGCAACAACAAAAGTCACTTACCTACTAGCTACCCCCTTCAAAAATATGGTAAACACTTGACTGAAACAATAAAAACCCTATTTGTGCACCTATTTCCCAACTGTTGGCCCCATAGTATAACTTTTCCAATATTAGTACTGTGGATTAAAAGCAAAATAACTACATTTTGTTCACAGAAAGGAAAATTAAAAGCATGTTCAGGAACATTTCAATGAAAAGAATATTCACACTGGTACGTACAGTATCCTTAAAGTTACAATCAAGAGGCAAGATAACACTGCAAGATTAACAAACAATTGAGTTGACGATCTCTAAGTGAAGACAGACTGAGTGGTTATTTAGAGCACATATCTTTATTAGCATGTTGGTTCCCCATAGCAGAAAACTCCACATGCGTATGACATTGATCATTCTTTAGTTTTGGTGACCTCAGATAACTGCAAAGGGAAGGCAATTCAACATCCTAGTCAGAGATTTGCTCTTGTGAAAAAAACATTATAGGACTACTATAGGACCACACGCACTTTTTTTTCAAACATATATTTCAAGTTAATGCATAAACATCGATGGGATTACCAGGTTGAAAAGATGGTTTACACAATTTAACGTGACAACTAGTCTACCTTAGGAACAAGATCAAGCATTTGAAGTTGGATGATTGTCCCTTACAAATCATCTGATCAGAAGATGCTCAGAGACGCAATTTACACATTTTTTTTTATGCTTCATTTTAAAACCCATGGGGAATTTTTATAGTTGTGTAATTCCACCATCTGCTTCTGTCACGCAGTAATTCTTTATCACCATAAGGCGTCCATCCACCATGGGCAAAATGTCTAGTTAGGAGCCACACAGGAAACCATCCTCAAGCAGCACAGCACAAAGGCTGTTCTTTGATGCAGAACATGCAACTACCCCCTTAGGCTCATTTTCATTATGTCACTCTATTATGACACACTTATCACTTAGAAATGTCCTTGCTTTTGAAACAAAAGCAAATGTTGTCCATAAAAATAACATCACATTGTGCTAAGTAATTGAAGTTTAAGTTTAAAAGACTAATTGATTTTTTAGAAAACAAAACTAGAAGTTTTCTTGTTTTTCCACAGCTTAGTGACCCCAAACTTTTGAACAATAGTGTATTTCTGCTGCATGTAGCTTATCATCTGGGAAATCAAAACACCAACATAACATAAGCTTTTTTCCAAGTTAGTATCAAAGAACTTTCATGTTGGAATAAGCTAGCCAATGTGAACTACAAAAGAGGAGAATCCTGGCTATACGTATACGTATTACTTATTATATGAAAGCAATAAAAGTGATAAAGGTCCCTGTGAGCTTCAAAATGTCAAGCAAGATATTCCTGGATAAAAAATGTTTTAAGGTTTTCACAAATGATGGTCCTGATTTTGCCTTTGTATTTATATGCGAGGTGTTATTTAAACATCCATAAATATGTAGCTCATGTACTAGGTCTAATCTGCATTTGGTTAACTCTTTTACTCTTTGTAGATTAAATTGCAGTCTATGAACGTAACGCACATTTAAAGATCAGCATTTACTATTTCAAACCACTTAGTTACAAAGGCTAGGGAAGCACACCCATGAAGTATTACAGCTCAAGTCAGTAAGGAAAGTGTTTGGTATATGTTCATTGCTAGCCCTAGGTGTTCAGGTGCGCTATGCGGGTCACCTCCCTACCCCCTCTCGTCGCCAGTCCCCTTGTCCCCTCCTTTTCTGTTCCCCCCATGTAGTTTAAGTATAAATCAATTAAACAACACAAGGAAACAACATTGTAGGCATAGAACAACTGAATAAAAAATACAAACCCTGTATTTCTCCCTCTGATCTTGTTCCCCATGGATAACAGAATATCCCACTGCTACCCCAGACCCAAGCCATCTGCTTTACGCACAGGGGTTCATTCACTAAACAATGCATTTTCATAGAGTTTAACTCAGTAATTTTTACTGTGTATTAAAAAGGGCCAACCAAACAGCTTCTCATACCAAAAAATAACCGAGTTGTATATCATCCGGCGATTGCATATGACACATGGCACACCTAAGTTTTCTTTGCAGAACAATTTGAAGTTGGTCCTTCATAATGCACTGTGAAACCAGGAAGTTAAAAACCACATCTCCTGTATATCACTGCTTTGGTAAATAAAGCCAACTAAATGTATTAACTGTGCTCCCACCTAAAGCAAACTCCAAAAAATGTCCTAAACATATACAATTGTATACCATTACTAAGCCATTCACCCCTGAAAGCAATAAGATTGTCTTTTTCTTTAAACGGAATGGAAATGGTTGAAGTAAACATTTTGTTATAATTGTATTAAAAGTTTCCCTTGTTTCTAGATTCTGTGTTTGAGTCACAGACAAGCGACCTTATCTCCCAAACATATGTCAGCGGCGGAGTTCTGCTGACCAGACACGTACTGTACTATATACCAGTGATAATTCTAATAACAATATTTGTCAAAGCTCGCTCTGCATGAGCGCTTAAGGACATTGCCGAGTGCGCATTACCGTACATTAAACTGAAGTACACCATTATTACTTTTTATTGTGGTGCAAGCAAGCTACGTACTGTTTTATTGTATGGTATCCATTATAGTCAAAGAACTGCAGCCAATGCAGGAGTAAGAGTTTCAGATATCACAGGGCCTGGGTGTAAAATGAATGCCCAAAAGGCTTAAAGTATAATTGACACATCAGGTTAGGACTTTTTATAAAAATAAGCAACTACAGTGATCTATAACTTGGTCATATTACCTGATTTCATTCTTTAACTATAATGCTTTATGTTCATCCTTGTCCATCTTTGTGTCTAAGTCCTGAAGGACCAGATCAGCTAGAACAGGGGCGTCCAACATTTTGGTGCATCCCTAGAATAAATGGAACTATTTCATTTTTACTTATCCAGAATCTAGAATTTGTAGTCACAAAACTTTCTAGGCCCAGAAATCAGTGAGAGAAAAAGTAAAGGTTTTGTGTCATTTACTTTATTTGAATCTTTTTTTGAATCTGCGTATCTTATTAAAGGCTGTTTTTTTCTCTCAGTGAAAAATGAGTGCAGCCCTCGCACGTTTACAATTCTGAGGAAGTGGCCCACTGCAGAAGAAACTTGGACACCCCTGAGCTAGAATGTGGGCTCGGAAAGCTTGGCCTTATCTTGGCTCGTGTCCCGCTATTGCCAGACCAAAAACCTCTGGGATCTTTTTTAATGGTTTATGTCCTTTGTACTGAGCCAAATCAAACAGCCAATAAGGGCCATTGCCCAGTGCAACATGTGACCTAACCTAAGTAGACCACAATCTCCCAACTGCTTCTCATACTGGATGGGTGCTGGTACAACTGATGAAGAGATGTGCAACGGAAACACTAATTGTCAATACAACTGTGTCTTTGTCTGATAAATGTGTTGTTGGAAGCGTTAGCCATTTGGCTAGGAAACTTGCCAACCCTCCTATGGAGCCAGTTGTGCACAGTGTTCATATTTTTCTGTAACACAGCCCACATTTTCTTTGCAGGTTGAAGATAATCATTCTTTTAATAACTGGAATTATCTATGGGTGGGTATGGGTTAATTGAGAACAGGGTATTTAAAATACAATACAAAGTAGAATGTAAAGAGTATTGTGGGCACTTATGACCGCTGAGTAATGACGTAGTTATGCTCTTTTGCTATAAAGAATGGAATATTATGTTTCATGTAAAGAAATCAAGACACAGTAAGCTGTTGCTTTGAGGAATCATGTTGAACTGTATAACTACATCCAGGTCAGAGGTTGGAACAGGAAACAGGAAGTACAAGGCAATGCAATATTACCATAAACAGTCACAGTATTTGCATAATAACTCCATAACATCTCCCCTTTTTTGCATTCAATCCAGAATTTGCAAGCAATTAACCGAAAACAGATCCTGAACAGTCTAAAACATAACATACTGTGTTACTGGTAGATACACTACAGATTGAGTCTATCTGGTGGTCTTGAAACTCGACCGCTACGCAGGGCCACAGGCATTTTGCCTGGGGGAAGCTGCTCAGCTCCAAAAGGTGTTGATAAGGGGCTGCCATTGTTCCTGGCTGGTGTGTTTGGCACAGAAGAACATACTGGTACATGCGGCTGCATTATGTCATCCTCGTATCCTTCTGATATGACAGCAGTATTGTCTCTGCCTTGCTTCCGTGGTCCAGTAGGACTAGGGGCATTGAGCGCCTCGTTAGGGTCCCGTGCAGGATGTTCATAGGTTTGTTCAGTGAGTTGTTCAGCCACTCGCAGGTCAATTCGATTGCGGCGGTAGAGACTGCCTTCCACATCCACAAGATATGAGCGAGGAGCAACCCTCTGAACACAGGTACCCAGTCTCCAGCGACCAGTCCTGTCACCAGGGAGTGGCTTCATATGGATTGGCTCTCCAACACTTAATTCAGGTAAGTCTTTGGCAGAGACATCATATGTCAGTTTGGAGAGCTGTTTCCTCCGTCGCAGTTTCTCCAGTACACCTGTTACCACACAAGGTTCAAGCAATTTGTTGGCCACTGGCAACGAAGTCTTCAGTCTCCTTGACATCAAGCGCTGTGCAGGACTACTGTCCATGCCTTCGGTTGGGGTGTTCCTCCAATGTAGAATGGCTTTCCATGGGTCATTTCCATCATACTTGGCCTTCTTGCAAAGATTCTTTACTATCTTGACAGCTGATTCCGCTTTGCCGTTAGCTTGTGGGTGCCGTGGGGAAGAGGTAAGATGCTCAAACCCCCAATCTGTAGAGAACCGTCTAAATTGCTCACATGCAAATTGAGGTCCATTATCCGAGATTACCCTGTCCGGCTGTCCATGACGTGCAAACTGTGCTTTACAGCGCTTGATCGTAGTTTCAGCAGACAGATCGGGAAGGAGCTCAATCTCCCAAAAGTCAGAATAGTGATCAACAATTACTAGAAGATCTTGTCCTGCATAATTCAATAAATCCATGCTTACAATTTGCCAAGGTCGAGTTGGAAGCACATGCGACATCATGGGTTCTTTCTGTTGTGCCTGTGCATATTCATTGCATGCTGAACAACGACTAACAAAGTCTCTAATCTCATTCTGCATGTTGGGCCAGTATAAGGTATCTCGTGCCTGCCGATAGCATGCTTCTCCACCAATGTGACTGGCATGTATACGCGTCAGCATCTCCGATCTTAATGATTTTGGAATGATGACCCTTGACCCTTTGTACAGTACGCCATCCTGACTGCCGATTTCATCTCGGAAAGTCCAGTATTCTCTCACCATCAATGGCACCTCTGCTTTTGAATCTGGCCAACCATAAAGAACAACAGACTTAAGTGCTTGCAAGCTCTCGTCGACTTCTGTGTGCTGTCTTATCTGAAGCAATCGTTGGTCTGTGACATTTAAATAGTCTGAATGATTAATCTGCGACAGGTCATCCAGGTTCAGCTGAACATTGCAAACTGTGTGTTGTGCACACTCAGGTGTACCACCCGCTGCTGTAGCTCTGCTAAGAGCATCACTAATGTACATTTCAGGTCCAGGTTTATAGACAACATTTAGGCAATAGTTTTGTAATGTGAGCAACATGCTCTGTAAGCGTTTGGGTGCACACAAAAGTGGTTTCTTGAATATTGATATCAGAGGCTTATGGTCAGTTTCTGCCGTGATCTTGTCACGACCATAGAGGTAGTGATGAAAGCGCTGGCAGGCAAACACAATACTCAGACATTCCTTTTCGATTTGTGCGTAGTTTTGCTCAGTAAGGGTCAGTGCCCTTGAAGCAAAAGCGATAGGCTGGTCAGCTTGCAATAGGCAACACCCAAGTCCACTTTTGCTTGCGTCACTTTGAATAGTTACAGGTTTTGTAACGTCATAGTACTTCAGGACAGGTGTATCCGTGACCAAACGTTTGATCTCCTGCACCGCATTATCATGCTTAGGAAGCCAATGCCAAACTGCATCCTTGTCCAGAAGCCTTCTCAACGGCTCGCAAACCTCTGAGAGATGCGGCAGGAATTTTGCTAGGTAGGTAACAAACCCTATGAAGCGCTGCAGGGATTTCACATTCGCCGGCTGAGGCATATCCAGTATGGCTCTGATTTTTTCCGGGTCAGCCTTCAAACCCTCCAAGGATAGTATGTGTCCATGGAAGCGAACCTCTTTGACCTTGAACTGCAGTTTTTTCACTCCAAGTTTTAGTTTCACCTGTCTACAACGATTCATCAGGTCAAGCAGTTTGCCATCATGATCTTGCTCTGCTTCCTCATCTGTATCCCCACAACCAACCACAAGGATGTCATCAGCTATTGGTTCAATACCACTGAGTCCAGCTAATAGTTCATGTTGTTTTCGTTGATACACCTCTGGTGCAACGGATACCCCAAAAGGCAATTTGAGCCATCTTTTCCTGCCCCAGGGAGTCCAGAAGGTTGTCATGTAGCTACTTGCATTATCCAATTTACATTGTAAAAATGCATCCCGGGCATCAACAAGTGTGAACAGACGTGCCTTAGGTAGCTTGTACAAAACATCCTCGAGAGTTGGCATGATGTAGTGGGATCGCCTCAGTGCCAGATTCAAGAATTTGGGATCGATACATATTCTTAGCTTATCAGGCTTCTTTACAATCACCATGTTACTTATCCAATCAGTTGGTTCAGTCACTGGTGCAATATGTCCATCAGCTTCATACTGGTCGAGTTGTGCCTTAACTGCCTGCTTAATGGCTACTGGCACATTGCGTGGTGCACATTGGACTGGAGGGACACTCACGTCAAGGTCAAAATGAACTTCCCCTGGTACAGATTCTACAGGTCCAGTAAAAACATCACTAAATTCCTGTAATAGCAGTTCTTTTGTCAAGGGCCCTTTGAATTGATTGTCCATCACGTTGAGCTCTGCAGGGATGGAGAAATGTATCAGCCCTAGACGCTCACAGGTTGAGCCGGATAACAGTGGCTTTTGGCAGGCTTCCACAATTTCAAACTCTAGCTTGTGCCTAAGTCCACGTATGACACATTCAGTCTTGAAGAGTCCTAGAGATTTCATAAGGTCACCTGAGTATAACTTTAGTCTGGTGTCACTTGGCAGTAGACATGCTTCTGGTGCTAACTTCATTTTGTCTCTCAAGCACATCACATCGCATGTTGCTCCTGAATCAAGCTGACAGGATTGGGGCTTATTATTTAAATTTAAAGTGACAAACCATTTCTTTCCTCTGGTTTGCACAGCGCCGATCAATTCACTGCTGTATATCATTTCAGCGGTGTGTGGTTCTTCCTCATATGCAGATGAATTCTCCATGGTGTGTAACTTTCCTATTGATGGCTGTCTTTTACTTGACAAACATACTTTAGCAAAATGATTTGTTCTTCCACAAGACCTACAAGACTTCCCATAAGCTGGACACTGCTCTTTAATTCTTTGATGCAGAGTCCCACAATATTTGCACGCTGTAGGGTCGGCAGCATTTGTGTTAAACAGGCGGCGTTGTTGCTGTGGTTTGCTTATGTGGTGTCGCTGCATTGCAATGTTTATGCTGTCAGTCTGCTGTCTGTCCTGGTCCATAACTTACATACGCCTGTCAGTGAGCTCCGCTGTACGGCACGTTTCAATGGCTGTGTTTAAAGTTAAGTCACGTTCTCTTAGGAGACGCCTGCGTGTGCTCTCACTAGCTATACCGAGAACAATTTTGTCCCTTATTAATTCATCCCTTAGTGTACCATATTCACAAGTTGCTGCCTTTTCTCTCAAGCGTGTAACAAAGTTATCAAGAGATTCTCCCTCTTCTTGTTTGCAGCATCCAAACACATATCTTTCATATATGACATTTTTAGCAGGTTTGAAATAAACTTCCAGTGCATCTAATATTGCTGTAACATTCTCTTGCTGCCCTACTGTGAGGTTCAGATTGTGCTTATACACATGCCTACATTCACTGCCCATGATTCTCCTCAGAGTTGCTGCCTGCACTGCTGCAGATTTCTCATTCAACCCTGTAGCCAGGGAATAATCTTCAAATTCAGCTCTGAAAGTATCCCAATTGCTGCTCCAATCCCCACTGATTCTCATGCCCTCAGGGGGAGGTATGCAATTCATGGCTGCCATGTTTAAGCCTCTGAGCTCTCAAATGTCAGAAAATCCACAAAGAACAGTCTTAGGTTGTAATTCACAAACCTGTGCAGTATCCCAAAGCTGCTGTGCTCCAAACAAGAGGCTCAGGTCTGAATCTAGCCACTTCTGACACCATGTTTCATGTAAAGAAATCAAGACACAGTAAGCTGTTGCTTTGAGGAATCATGTTGAACTGTATAACTACATCCAGGTCAGAGGTTGGAACAGGAAACAGGAAATACAAGGCAATGCAATATTACCATAAACAAACAGTCACAGTATTTGCATAATAACTCCATAACATATTAGGCTATACATTGTCCAGTATAAGAGACATACACGTCTAGAAAATGCTATAGAAAAAATACCTGATGCTATAGGATGAGTACAATGCTTTATATTTTAGGTACTAGACTTCTTTTTAATGTTTCCATAGAAACAGTTGCATTTTATATAAGAATGTATTATGTCAAGTAGTTATGTATATTACTTGCAAGAGGCATCAATTCTCAGTTATGTGAATTCTTAAAAGAACTTGTGGCTAATTTACTATATTAGTTTGCAATACCCATGTGAACAGCAGAAGATAAATATACACACAACACAATTTGAAACAAACTTGCGTTAACACATATAACACATAAATTCCAGTTTTCAAACCGCTTGATCTGCCAAGTGTTGTAGATTTGCCAGCCATCATCCATGCCAAAGTGCCAACAGCAGTCATGTATATTAAATCTTTAAATAGAACGTCAGACTTCTCATGGCAACATCTGCTATGTCTACAAAGGAAGGCCACTTGGCACGTTACCTACCGAATGGGGAGCAGTGCAACAAAAAACTTCAAAGACGACTGAAATAGAAAAAAGTGAGATAAAAAGAGATATACTGACCCATATTCAACGGAGATAAAATGTTTTATTGCACTATTTTTACTTACTTTACTTTTTTTTTTCTTATTTAAATTACATTCTGTAGGGAACATAAGGTTACTTGATGTCTTTCAATAGACTTTCTATTTAAATTATTGCTAAATTCACATCTATACATGCTTGCGAATCTGCTTTTAAAGCACACTAAATGGTCTATTCACTGACATTTGAGAGCACATGGAAAGCGTAACAAAGCCGAGTAGAGCCACAATCTCTCCCATTGAGTTGATGGGGACTAATGATCTGAAAAAGCAGAGGACAGGAGTACCTCAAAACTTTATATCTTGAACACATCCTATACAGCATTAGAAATGACTTCTTTTATTTAAATAACACGTGTTTCGGAGTGTGTATTTATTTAGTGGCACAGCTGAATTTTAGTGAGTGTAGCTTTACAGAGACGATATGATAAGGGCTGGATTTATTACTTTGAATCACAGACTAGAAGATAAATGATTCTAAACCGTGATTACACAGTGTAAATACTTCATTTCTACAACACTTACCATTTATTTCCCTGGCTAAATAGGTTGTAGTTTTGTCTATATTTTCTTTATCTAACACATAGCAACTGTTTAAGTCTACCCTGCCCAGTACAATTCTAACACCCAGCCTTGCCTTCACATCGAAGTTGTGAGTACACAAGGTTTTAAAGCCACATCATGGTTCATTCGAAACATATCCATGAACATCTTCTGAAAATAGCTGTTAATCCATGCCAGTCTGAAAAGGATTACACATGCGGCTCAACCACACAACAACATTTTGAGCAAAGGTCTGGACAGTAGCAAGTCTCCCCAGGAGCACCTGTCCAACCAAAATCAGTTTTAATGTTATCAGTCAATTGTTTTATGTAGCACCATCAAGTTCCGTAGCGCTGTACAATGGGGATCATTAGATCATCTTGGAAAACTCCTCTCCCCTCACCTAAGGTTAGTGGAAACCACAGCTCCTTAAGAAGAGCACAAATGCTCATTTAGAATTTGACAAGAAGCATTCAAACCTTGAAATAGATGTGCCAAAGGCAGAACCAACAGTCAAACATGGTAGCAGCAGTGACATGCCTGTGAATGGTTGAAGATCATTTTTGAAGGGCCTAGCCAAAGTCCAGACCTAAACCTCAATGAGATGTTCTGCAGGTCAACCTGATATGAGCAGTTTTTTCACAAAAAGCCACAAATACCACTAAATGGGAAGAGGGTGCTGAAGTTACTCTAGAGCACTGTGAAAGACTCATCAGTAACAACGGTGTTTGATTGCCCTTTAATTGCTGTTAAAGTTGGGGTAACCAGGTTTTGAGTATAAGAGGCAATTACTTTTTCACACAGTGCATTGATTTTTTTAATGCATGATAAATAACCTTCAGTGGCAAACCAGGTAAAATATCGGATGGGCAAATATTTTTTTTACACTACGCAAGCTTATTTGCTAATTTAAGCAAACCAAAAAAGCAGTCTTTTTCTCTGTGTGCTTTCTATGTAAAGATAAATATACCTTTACTTCTCCTTCTTCCTCCATATGTTATTTTTCCAGCGGGGACTTAAGGTACCACATACAGGACTTCCTGCCAATCAAAATATAACCGTGCAGCTCTATAAATAATCACTAAAATGATGTAAGCCATTTAACACATTTATTTAATTTCCAGTGCTTCTTATATGCTAACATTAGGCTTATTTTTTTTTGCTCCAGTAATATTATATACAGCTGAATGGTGCTTCATTCTCATTATTGACTATTCCTGATTGGAAAAAAACATTTTTTGCTATTTATTTTTTTGTGTACTTTTCCACAGTTCCAGTTGGAATCCCTGCTTATTGACACTTATTTTGACGCTGCTGAACAATCAACCGCATGCACAACCTATAAGCCACTTTGTAAAATATATTTCATTATCATTAAAGCTATATAGTATATCAACATCAAAGCAGCCTATTGTATTGACTCCACTCTGAGCTAAAACAATCCATATCAAGCTATATTTCACTATAGAAATTCACAGCATTATTAATTTTATTAAATTCCCATAGAAAAGGGTAGCTCAATGTATTTCCCAATGGCGTATTTTCACTGGAGTTATCTCAAAGTAGCACATATTTGACAAGAAAATCTACCATTTGCTTTAAGTCTCATTTTATGCTGTCTGTACTGTGTAATAATGTAGCTTTTTATATCCTGGTAATAAAAAAGGGGATAATAGGTGGGTTACAGGGTATTATTTTAGATCCTATGTATTGCCTAAGCAGATGAGTGACTCGTAAGGATATTTGGCAGCCGATACTTAGCAGTTGCATATATTTAAAATTGTTTTGAATGGGTATTTTTCAAATAGTGAACATTTCTTTTTTTTTTAATCGGTACAGTGTTACATTCATATCAACGGGTTCTAAAGAAAAGTCAAAAATCAGTGACCTTTCCAATAGAACTAGTTGACACATAGACCAATCTGCTGTAGCACATCGAGCATTGTGGTAGAAGGAAGACATTTGTCATTTTGAGCTTAGATAACAATATATTAAAATCACTGTGTGGGCCTGTCAGTAAATACCCCATCAGGTTATGTCGGTCTTGCTGTTTCAGAAGTTAACATTAATGAATCATCAAGGAATATCTTAGGGCCGTTGGGTAGTAGCAACTCAAACTCTGCCTTCGCTCTACCTTGGGCAGAAATAGCTAAATGTATTTTCCAAATGAAAAGGCAAATATGCTCAAGGGCAGGCTGAGCTTTTTCAGAATAAAAAAAGCCATTTCACTTGCAGATAAATAAATATACTCTGTAAATCTTGTCCTTTCTCAGGCACCTTTCAAAAATATTACATTTATATATTTTGGATTTTATAGACGTCTGATTTTATTAGAGAATATTTGCATAGTAGTTACTGTGAACACTGCCAAGTTATTGTTACGATACAGTATAAAAAAATATTTATCCTGTAAGTATATTAACACTTACAAACGTTGTGTGCCATTTTATTTTCCCTGTATAAGTCCAATAAATTTATAAATTGCATGTCTCATGCTAATATCCAATGTGAAATTATATATTCATGTTACAAATATCTGCAGAACAGAACAATATAGTGGTAACAATTTCTAAATGTCCCACATAGTATATATTGAATATAATATCACGTCACTCATATCATATCACTTCACTTAAGTCCATAACAAACAATGTGGTTAACTATGTCCTTTCACATCAAACATAACCCTGAATATAAAAGGGCCAGTGCTGCTCCTAGGTTTTAATAAAGCATTGTAAGCAGACACAGAGAGACTAATTTCCAAAGGTGCATAGGACATACAGATTATATATTTTGGCAAACACAGCTATGGCACAACTGCGCTGACAAAATTATAACCAAAAGCATCATCCACAAGGTTTTAATTGAGCTTCTTGCACAATGTATTGTCTTGGTTTTACTTGTTAACTGCCTGAGCCAACAGATTTTATGCTCTACACCGATGAGATTTAGACTGCCTATAGGTGGAATTATCTTGCTTATACATTATACACACTAACGTGACGGAACTTTTGAAGCTGTAAATGGACAGTTCGGATTTTTACAGCAACAAAAGTTGGCATCCGTCTCTCTATAAGACATTACGTCTAGTGGAATACCATGGAGCTTTAGCTGCTTTACAGATGAAGGTGCAGAGGCTATCATAGCAGCTATCTTCACGATGCACAGGAGTCCTTCTGAAGAGGCATTTCTGCCCTCATAGAGTCTCCAGTTTCAGTTCCTCAGCCATATGGATCTTGTCTTAGTTCCCTGACCTGGACTAGCTCTCAGTCTGCCCCGGCAGTGACATACGTTGTCCATGATAAATATCTCCTTTCCTGATCTAGGCTGTCAAAGAACATTCTTCTGGCTCTGCGGTTTACTGTTTTACTTAACATAATGTGATAGCATTTGCAAAGCCGAACCTCAAGCACTTACTGAGCTTTAGTTCTAACATTCTGCATTTATAGAAGGTAGGGTTTGTAACAATGGATAAAAGGAGATGGCTCATTGAACGTGCTAGACATTCTTTGGAAGAAAGGCTTTAAACGTAATGCATCTTATGATATGACATTAGTAGGTTTTAAAATGTATCGGTTAGGCATTTCTATTCCATTAGGGAGCAATATCATTAGTACATAAAGAACTGCTCATTTATAGTTTAATGCAGCAAAGTTTAAATGTAGGAGAACAGATGAAAGACTTATATTATAAACAGGGAACTATGGAAACGTTAAAAGAACCCTCAAAACATATTACATTTGTTTGCTTTAATGCCACTTGGCGTGTTTAAGCCTTAACAGCTAGACGATGCATTCAATTATACAACTATAAGCAAAAATGATGCATTTGCATGGAAGTTAAACCAGGTAATAACTATTCCTTACAAATAAATAAAAATCGCTGTAACCAGAGTGGGAGAAAAACTTGTCCATAGTTTGCAGCTTGTGCAGTTATCACAAATATTGACTGATCAATTCTATCAATCTTAATCTATTGGATTATCTGTATCTGTTGATTTACTCTAATAAATGTGTGCTGCAATCAATTGCGGTTCAATTCTATTTTATTCACACACAATATACATTAAAACAAACTCAGTTGTGTAACTACAAGTTAAGGAATGCTATTTTCCCAAAGCTACTTGAATATATATATATATATATAATATATATATATATATATATATATATACATGGAATTGAAGAATGGGACCAAAAGCTACAGCCATTAACAACCTGAAGCAAAAAATACTTCCTCACTAAACTGCTGCAGTGTGACCAAAAGGTAATGCAGATGTGATACAATCTGAAACTTCTGACAGTGAATAGCCCAAAATACAGCGCATGAACAAAAATAGAATGGATATAATGCATGCAAATATTCTCATACAGAGTAATTGGCACGGCTATGTGAGACATGGTACTATTTGTTTCTGAATCACAACATAATCTTAGCAAGCAAGATCTGTGCATTATTTCCTAGAGATTCCCCAAAAGTTTTTTCCATTTCCATTATAGAAAGCCTTAAGCGAAGCAAAGCTTGTTCCTTGATGCATCAAACAAGAGAATGCAATACAGTGTTATCGATTGCTTCATGGGGCTCCTTGAGCATATACCCAAACATGATGTATGATATTTATATGATACAACAGGTATATATATATATATATATATATATAAATTTAAAATATATATATATATATATAATTTTAGTTATTATAGCAGCAGAGAGAGAGGTGCAGGGGCAGTTGTGTGGATGCAGCAGTAGCTGAGAGGCTGGCCAGCTCCACTATTAAGTTTTGCAGACAGTGCCGCTGGCCGTGGTGCTGAAACACAATTACCCCTGCAGGAGGCTTTAACGTGACTACTCATTCACTGGCCATCCTTGTGGCACCTCTCTGGCGATCATATGGACTGTTTTATTCCATGTGGCAAGCGTTAATTCAGACCCATTTCCACACACACTGTGCACATACTATTAAATATTGACATAGCTTTACTCCATGGTTATAATAAAAAAATGACAATAAATTAATTATTAATTTTTATTATTTATTTACTACAACTCATGTTGGGTTACCCTCAATATTAATTATTATTTGTATTATTATTATTATTATTAAGCGTAGCCAAACATGAGATGTAGTAAGAAAATTAATAATAATACTAATGATTAATATTGAGGGTAGTCAAACATGAGTTGCAGCAAGGAAACAATAATAGTATCGATAATCATCATAATAACTTGGATCATTCAGGACAGCCGGTAAGGGATACAGTCAGGATACATGCTTGCTGAATCATTATGATGATGATGATGATGGTTACTGTATGTACGATCAGGTTAGTTGATGGCTGGTGATACTGCGAGTTGCAGGGAGGTGCACCGACTGACCTGTGGTTTCTCTGGCTGTCCTTCCTGTCCATTATAGCGGGCACGCAGTTGGTGAGCTCGGTCCAGTCCGCATGCAGCCCGCAGCTCCAGCCCGTAGAGAAGCGCGAAAAGAGCCAGGTCTCCTTCTTCCCGGGCCGGTGGCAGGTGCACTTCTTCTGGCCGGGCTTACAATCACAAGGCTGCTCCAGGCGGATGTTCCTAACCAGGTGCCTCCCGAAGGTGGTGCCCCCCGTCTTCTGTATGTGCAGGAAGACGATCACATCGTCCCCCTTGATGTTGAAATCCACAAACCGGGTGAGGTCTTTGGCCACGAAGTTGAAGGTCGGCTGGAATTTCGGAGGATTGGAGTCCTCGGGAACTTCGCTTTCATCCTCCTCCCCTTGCCACTGGGCTTCTGCGACGGCTGGCAGCGCAGAGGACTGGGCTACCCCTCTCAGAGTGTTGCCAGCCCTGAAATGGCACGAATTGGTCCCGGCTGGGCATATGTACTGGTAGACAATCATCACAAAAAGTACGGCTAGGACAGGGGCCAGAATCAACTTGTTGGCTCTGTCATCCATGATTCCAAAGATGCCCTTCTCGTGCACGGTCATTAAGGAAAGACACGGTGATGGGGATGACGCCTTTATTCTCTGAGGCGGCATCAAGTCACACACGCGAGCTTGTCGCTTGGTGGTAGATGGCTAACCTCATTTTCTATGGCACCCATTACAAGCATGCATTTGCCACCCCAGCCTACCGGCTAGTGGTCCGGGGACGGCGACAAGCATGGGAGTTCAACGCGGGAGTGAAGTTGGCTGAGTGCGAACACGTGAAGGTGTCATGCGCTCTCACCGGCGTGCACACCACGTCCCTCACAGCAAGGAAATCCTCGCGCGTTCTGCTAAACGGAATAGATATTGATGGGATAATTTCTAAATCCCGGCGAGCCAATGGCAGGCAGATGTCTGAGCGCCCGTGTCCAATCAGTGCTTTCTATTGGCAATAACCCGAACTGGGTTTTCAGCCAATAGGAAATGTAAGCAGGGAGCGCTGAGACTCCTACCGCTGCGGGCGCTGAAGGCTTGCCAATGAGAAAAGGCAGCCATTGCGCTGGAGCCCAATCAGGCGCAGCTGGGAGACGACTGACTGTGGCCAATGAGATCCGGATTCGGGCTTCCGAATAATCGCCTAACGGGAGCAGGAGGCGAGTTACCGCAGCGCTTAGTTACTGTAATGGAATGAGGGGCTTCTTCCGCGGACGTTCTTTTGTGTTGTTGTTGGAACTGCGGCGGTTTAGGACGGCTACATTTTTATGGCTCTGCGCTGCCTTTAGAAAGAAATAGCGGCGTCAGTCTTACCACAGATAACGTTTCTACAATTCTGTAAGAGGGTATGATGTTGTATGCCGTCTGCACACGTGTGCTGCGGGCCGGGACACAGCTGGAGTCTACTTTCTGCTTTTTAATGGGAATATATAGTGCCAAGAATACTGCTTCTTTTTCTTTAAACTCACCATATAGGTAGGGATAGGGTATACTGTCATTAGTGGTCACCATATAGGTATGGATAGGATAAACGGTCATTAATATTCATCATAAAGTTATGGATAGGGTATACTGTCATTAATGGTGACCATAAAGGTATAGATAGGGTATACTGTCATTAGTGGTCACCGTAAAGGAATAGATAGGGTATACTGTCATAAATATTCACCATGAAGGTATGGATAGGACATAGTGTCTTTAATAGTCACCATGAACATAGGGATTGTGTATAGTGCCATTAATAGTCACCATATAGGTATGCATAGGGTATAGCGTCATTAATGGTTATCGTAAAGATATAGATAGGGTATCATGTCATTAATGGTCACCATATAGGTATGGATAGGATATAGTGTCATTAATGGTCACCGTAATGGCATACCATTAATGACACTAGGGTAGGTTTTGCGGTCACAGGAAAAAGGCGCGGGTTGCACATTCGGCAATCAGAGGGGTAATGCATGAACAGTATCCTCTACAATTTAGAAAATGAGAGATTTAGCCTTAAATCTAACTGAATTAGAGCAGTCAATCAAAATGTAACCGAAGTGTAAAAATAAGAATAATATTTCAAAGTGGCAACAGTTAAAGAGTTGGGTAAATAAAGAAGAAGCCGTTTTTGATTGGATTCCGGAAGTTACAGTGTGACGTCAAAATAAAAGAAAACAAGCAATAATATGAATTCCCAGTCCCAAGGCCAAACACTGCATAGCACAGAAGGAAAACGCGTGTAATCATTATTTATGTCTACAGCTCCTTCTAATATCACAGCTTCATGTAAAATATCAAAAATCATTACTTCTACGCATGTATGTCTTGTGATATTTCTCTTTTTATGCTTTCCCTGAATAAACGGAGATTTGAGAAAAAAAAAATCATTTGGATGGGAGGCTAGATTTATGGGCTACATAAGGGAGATGCTGATCCAATGACACATTTTAGCATTTAGCACTAAATCATTCGTGGGAACAGTTTGGGGTATTATAGATGATTTTCCCATTTTATATATATATATATATATATATATATATTTAGGTATATCTGGTGTGTGTGTGTGGGGGGGTATTTTTAGTAGTATTTAGTCATTCTGAATGGTGCCTGCCTCCTGAGATGTGATAATGCCAACATTAATAAAGAACAGCAGACGTTGTCACACTCCACCGCCAAGCAAGGATGTGTGCTTAGGACATTATAAGCTGTAGGCAGAAGAACGGCACAGAGCAGGCTACAAAGCTATTTTAACTGGCTCACTGACACAGGTTGTAATTCTGTCTTTCCCAAGCCTTCAGAGAAGGGCATTGCCAGCAGCGCAGACACGATATCTGCAGACATATCTAAATGATTTAAAAAAACTCATCTTAGACGAGTTTGCGCATGGATTTGCTTTTGAAGTCCAGTACTCCCGCAGCCATCTAGGGTACTAACATAAAAGCTGCCTTTTTAGCTGTTTATGGCCCTGATCATTCCCTACAATTCGATTTTAAATAATTCTGTAATGTATAGAGTGGTGAATAATGTATTGCCTGGTAGTATGATCCTCGCCCTATTTTATTATATGGCTGAAATCAGATTAATTACCTATTTTGCATTTTATTTGTTCTTAATACACTTAGATTAATACATATTCTGTGGATTGGACCAGAAGTTACAAATGTTCAACCCACGGAGTCCTGTTTTTTGACAAAAAAACTTTGCACTCAGCATGAGTTTCCACTGCATAATAAAGCATTTTATTCTTGCCACCTGTGGGTGATATATAGCTCTCTGACTTTAACTGAATTGCAGTTAAGAGTAAGAAGTGATGAAAAGCTAGTTCCGTAGCATTCTGCTTAGATCAATGAATTGGCTGAGCATTCTGAGAGTTGCATTATCTTCAATGTGTATTTCAACAGATCCAACAGCCATTTTCAGAATAATGACTCTTTAGAGGTTCATATATTCAAATAGCTCCTAACTAGTGTGGCATATTTGGCTGTACCGCAAAATGTCTTTTTGCGTTGTGCATATTTGCAGGTTCTGATCAAACCTTAGGGTTGAGAAGCTCCTCTAGTCACACAGATGCCTCATTAATGGTGTCCAGAGATGGCTTTAAGTTGCTTGAGAGACTCATTTAGGGTTAAAATGTTGCTCAGTCCCATTGATTCAGCTCCTGGGTAAGCAATATAGCCATAAAAATTATATAAGACTCGTCATATTTGGAGTACTTTGACTGTGCGGGGTAAGCAATATATGATCATACAGTGTGAACAATTTCCTAATATTTATACCTTTAGAGAATCAGAAACCCGAGAAATCTGAATGTCTGCTACGTTTATGCTTTTTAGGTTGTGCACTTCCTTTCCTATATATATATATATATATATATTTTTTTTTATTTATTATTTTTTTTTTTACTTTACTGAGATGATTGTAGGTAGGTGGAATGGCCTCCCAGCAGAAGTGGTAGAGGCGAACACAGTGAGGGAATTTAAACAAGCAGCCATAAAGCTGAATATAAGATGGGACCAAGGACTGATTAAGGTCTGAGTCTTTACATCATAAAAATGGGCTGACTAAATAGGCTGAATGGTTCTTATCTGCTGTCAAGTTCTATGTCTGTGAAGCTAATTTACACTTTTATCCAGCTTTTTAAGTACCTCCAGCTCTTGGATTTAAGTATTTTGCATGACAGGAAATACTGCTTTAACTTTACAGTACATTTATAATCTTGAATATGTACTCATTAAATCTCAAAATAGGTAAAATACTATTCACATAATACTCACATTAGCAAACTAATTTATCACTTAAGCTGTCTGTTTGATATAGCAATATCATTCTTTCAATAATCCAAGTATATCATTATAATTCCAACTTTTTAGCAGTTTCAGCCAACAAATTGTCCATCGGCACTCCAAACATAACGAGAACTATACATCAAATAATATTAAAAAAACGTTCTTTTATTAAGGTCCTTGGTCCTTCATAGTAACAAACATGGTGGTACTGATGTACTTTGTACGATGAGTTTTTTTTCTTTTATTAAGTATCTCTGTATTTTGTTTTAATTAATTTTGCAGATAGACATTACATAATTTGCTGGCTAATGTCCAAGGTCTGACCATCCAACATTTCTTCTCATTGATATGTCTCTTATTGTCATAAGGAATTGTATTCAAGAACCGTTTGGTTATTCATCATGTGCATACAAAGGATCCAATCTCTCAGTGGTGCCACACTTGTCTCATGGGTTTAGGGCAGTCCACATTTAGACCCGTGCATTCAGATTCCCACGATTTGCAATTTTAAACAAACTTGGCAATTTGGGAGATTCATACAAATCCCATAAAAAATAAGGAGTTTTGATTTTGAACCTCGTCGGTGCTTTCACTCTTATTCACGCTCTCTCATGCTCTCTCGCTCTTTCTGAATGACTCCCTACCTTCTCCACTGCTCAAAAAAAAACATTTCTCTGCGAACGACAGGACATGACCTTCCGGTGAAGTTCTGGTGAGGCTCTGCTGTTTTGCGAAAGTTTACATGGAGGTTACTTTGGGTAAAAGACTAGAGCCTCCAGGCACACCCTTTCCCCTGTTCCTCCAATAGTACTAACCATTTTTGCACAAGTCTCGTCCACATTTCATTTAGTGAAAAGGATGTCCATTGAAGAACTGGAGATAAGTCTGTTGAATGTTGATTAGCATTTTGAATATTGGATTACTGACTCTATGATTTATAAAAACATTTTTTGCATATTCTCTTTAGAAGGTAATAGCAGTTTGGTAGTTTGAGATTTGTTTGTTTGTTTTTGGTTTTTGTATTTTATATTCTTGCTATCAAATTAGAGCAACCACTATCATTGATATAAGGATTTGTCATATCTGGCTTGCATTCACAACTCTATATTGTTGAACTAAAGAGTTTTAGGCTGTCAGCATAACCTAATGCATTTTCTGATATTTATTTATTGTTGTGAGAATATGTGTGTATTTTTTTTTATATATTTTGGTTATCTTCTGCCAGATACAGGTAGAGTCTATCCCCAAAGCATATATGTAAAATACCATTGCGTTCACTGTACATATTCCGTTCTAAGAATTAAAGCAAAATATGTCTGAGATAATGAAAGTCAAGTAGCAGTTGTAAATTCTGTGTCAACTACACAGGTTAATCCATATTATGAATGCAATTCATTTGATGAATTAAAATTAATGGATGTGCAGTAGACTTACAGCAGCAGAGGGCGATGCTTTGCATATGCATGATTTGTGCCATGCATAGGTCATTATTTAAGATAGGTTTAATTACATTTTATGGTTCTCTTCTATCCTATATAGCTAGTGATTCTTCCATCCAATTTCCATGCCTGCTTAGATACAGTATACATCTTATTTCTTATTGTTAATTCCTTGGCAAGGGATATAACTATATCACATCCACTATAAAAATCTATATATATAAACACTATTGGCTCCAGAGGATGAGGGTACAATTAGGGTTTGTTGGTGCTCTATGTTAAAATAAATACCCAGTCAAATCAGAAAAATGCAAACTAACACTGGTTAGGGTACCATGTTGAAATTCATAGAGGAGATCACAAACAACTGCAGGGACGTGCATAACATTCTCTATTTTTGGGGGCACCACAGGCGCCAAGGAGTTATTAATGATGGCACTGCCTATGTTTTACCACACTTTCCCAATTATTAATTATTCTTTTAGTTCATACCAAAGTATAAAGTTTAGTGTGACAGCTCCATCTCTATTTTACCAGGTAATGTGAAATCAAGCACACTATAAATCATTCTGATCGGTTAATGCCTAGTTCTTCTATACAACTGTGAACCACTCACTATGTAAGAATGACTATTTAATGAAAAGCAGCACTAGGGAAGGTTTTCTAACCAGGACTTGATAGCGTGCATGGAGCATGTTAACAAAATGCGTTTTACTTCATTACTGAGCCACTTTGTTGGATTTGTGGTCAGCCCTACCATAGCTACCATGGACTAATTACTAGACTTGGGCACCAGGGGGCTCTTCGTGTTCGTCTTCGTGCTCGTCTTCGGGAAAAAAAAAATCTTCGTATTCCGCGAATATTCGCCCGTTCCTGTCTTCTCTTCGGGCGAATATTCGTTTTTTCTTCGTTTTTTCCGGTTAAGGGGTTAATACGGGGTTAACGCAGCTCTGGTATATCTGTGTGTATCAGCAACTCCATTGGTCGCCAGCAGGGGGCCTCCTGCTGGCGACCAATGATCACAGTACCATATAGCTAATATATTCTCGGGCAGAATATTCTGCTACTCAATGGAAAACCAACAGAGGGCAGCATTCTGTCCGAAGATATATTAGCCATATGTGGCAGTGTGTTAATTTTCATTTATTAATTATTTAAATAAAATATATTCCCATGATCCGCTGGGCTCCCCGATGCAACAGTTAAATGTCTGCACCCGCGGACATTCTGTTGAACTTGCAAACTCTTTTTTTCTATTTATTTTGGGGGTTTTTTGTATTAAACTGTTAGACGAAAGGATCATGGGAATATATGCAAATGAGCACACGGCCCCATATGGCTAATATATCTTCGGACAGAATGCTGCCCTCTGTTGGTTTTACATTAAGTAGCATATGCTTGAAATCCAAAGTTATTCTGCTACTCGACGTAAAACCAACAGAGGGCAGCATTCTGTCCAAAGATATATTAGCCATAGTCTAACAGTTTAATACAAAAAAAACCCAAAATAAATAGAAAAAAAGAGTTTGCAAGTTCGACAGAATTAATGTCTGCGAGTGCGGACATTTAACTGTTGCAGCGGGGAGACAAACGGATCATGGGGATATATTTGATTTAAATAATTAATAAATGAAAATTAACACACTGCCACATATGGCTAATATATCTTTGGACAGAATGCTGCCCTCTGTTGGTTTTACATTGAGTAGCAGAATAACTTTGCATTTCAAGCATATGCTGCTTAATGTAAAACCAACAGAGGGCAGCATTCTGTCCGAAGTTATAGCAAGCTATTTATACTAAGTTAAATGTCCGTACCGGCGACTTTGTTGGTCGCTGGCACTGACATTTAACTGACACAGTGGGGAGACCACTGGTGTCCCTGCTGTGTCAGTTAAATGTCCGTACCAGTGACTTTGTTGGTCGCTGGCACGGACTTTTAAGTTAACTGGTGCAGCAGGGTCCCAGGTTGCTTTTTTTTTTTTTTTTCTGCCTAGCAACTAGTGGTAAGGGGCCGTGCGAGTGAGCCTATTGGTCGCTGGCACAGCCCTTTACCCTACAGATTTCAGCTCCCGTTATCCAACGCAGCATTGCAGGGGTTAACGGGAGCGGAAATCAGGAATTAAAAAGGCTGTGCAAGTGAGCCTATTGGTCACCTGCAGGGCCTTCCTCTGGCATCAACCAATTGTTTGATGCCAGAGGAAGACCCTGCAGGTGACCAATAGGCTCACTCACACTGCCCTGTAACCCCTGACGACGAACCTTCTGATTTCCACTTCAGTCAGCTCCCGCGATGCTGTGAAGATAAGGTAAGTTAGATGGGGGAGGGACCGGGGAGATTAGTAGACGAAGGCGAAGATTCTTCGTGTGTGAGTCTTCGTCTTCGCCTACGTTTTACCTGCACTGTCTTCTCTTCTTCATGTCTTCGGAACGAACACGAAAACGCACTCTTCGTGTTCGTTTTCATGTTCGCCCGAAGACGAATGCACAAGTCTACTAATTACTGTAGTTAATTGTTGTTCTTGTCCAACATCAGTGCCTGACCTCACAAATGCTCTACTGGATGAATGTGCAAAAATTCCAACATAAACACCCCACAATCCCTTGAAAAGCCTGTCCAGAAGAGTGAAAACTGTTATAGCTGCAAAGAGGGACCAACTACATATTAATGGATATGTGTTTAGAATGCAAAGTCATAAAAGTCCATGATGGTGTAAAGGTCTGGTGTCCAAACACTTTTGTCCATATAGTGTAAATCAGAAACTGTTACAGACCTTCGCAAAACTAAGGTATAAATACATGAACAAATATGGGTATTGTGAACAATAGGCTTAAGAATGTTTGCCCATGCCGGTGACTGAATTGCTATTTATAGGGATGCATAGTCCTTTAGGGCCTGGTTTATGTCACTCTTCTTACCATTGTTAATTTATTATTGCGTTTTATTATTGGAGCTCTAGCAGATTTTGTGGAGCTATTACAGTGAGGGCCAAATGCCGTGTCAGTTGATACTCCTATGTGAAACTGCTATATTTGAAAGGAAATGCTAAGGTACACCAGGGTGTATTCCAATATAGATATAACTATTGTTGATAAAACAAATCAACTGACTAACAACACTTTATAATAAATTTTAGCAGTCCTTTCATGTTTGCATGTGTCTAGAAAGAACACCGTCTGTGTCATAATCATGCTGTGCTTCAACCACCGATGTAATATATTTAATATAAAAAAAATAATAAACAAAGCACCATAACTCCAAAAACCATATTACGATTAGATTTGTAGCTGCAATATCTAAATTTTACCACTCTCAGAAGTGTGCTTCCCACTTCTCAGGCAACAACCTTATCAATTATAGATCTGAATTATCACACTTGGTGTACATTGTTTTATGCACATAAGAAATAAAAAAAAACAGAAATCTGTAGCTTTGAGTTTTAATAACTCTAGAGATATACCTTATATAAATATATCATACTACCATATGAAACCGGTAGGTTTGGACTGAGGGACAAACAAATAGAGAGACAAAAATAAAGATAGCTGCATGCAGTGAATTTGTAAACAGCATACTTTTATTATGAAGGTCTGAGGTTAAGTAGCCAATTCTTAGAACTTAGTGACTACTATCATTGTAAATTATTTATAAAATTTTATTAGGTGTTTATCTTTAATCAAACAAATAAAAGAATGCATAAACAAAATGTACACTACCATTCAAAAGTTTGAGGTCACTTTGAAATGTCCTTGTTTTGTTTAAAGAAAAGCACATTTTGTTTGTGAAAATAACATAAAATTAATCAGAATTACATTGTCCATGTTTTAATGGACTAAGTTAGCTGGAAACAGCTGATTTTTTAATAGAATATCTTCATAGAGGGATCAGAAACCATCACCCATGTGTTACAGTGGCACGTTGTGTTTGCTAGTTTAAGTTTAAAAGGCTAATTGATCATTAGGAAACCCTTTTGCAGTTATCTTAACGCAGCTAAAAATGCCCTTTTTTTCTATGAAAACAGCTAAGTGACCCCAACATTTTGAACAGTAGGGTACATAAGAAAATGACAGTATATCATTATTTTTAGAAAAGGGGTCTAGGACAGGGTTCGGCAACCCCTGGCAAGCGTGCCACTCATAGCACGCAGGGTGCAAATGAGCGACACGCGGGGCTGCCGACTGCTCACAGTGGCGTCGGCGGGTGGGGCCAGAGGGGCCATGGACCCCCTACATCATGCTGGCCCCCCCCTATTGAAACACCGTTGCAGCCCAGAAGAAGTGCTAGACGTGGAGAAGAGAGAGGGGCGCCAAGAAGTCGCTCAATTGTGTGAATGAGTGAAAGAATTAATGAATTTGTGAGAATGCATCAATAAATATGTGTAACTAAATTGCGTGAAAGTGTGAGAGAATTAATGATTGTGTGAATTAGTGAGTGACTGTAAAAGGGTCTGTGTGTATTATAGATGTAATAATTGATTTTTGGAACGGCAAAGATGGCACGGGCAGGATGTTTATGGGATAAAAGGTGGCACAGGTAGTGTGTTTATGGGACTAAAGATGGCACAGGGTGGGCTGTTTGGGGACAAAGATTGCAAATCCTATGTGTGTTATCTGCGTGCTGGTCAGGCTCTATGTGGGCAGTGTGGACGCCAAGGCTGGCTTTGGGGTGTGCAACCTGTGATCTATGCCTGTAATTTAGGGAGTTTTATCTATACTTTTAATGCGGAGATTTTGTGTGAATTCCAGTTGATCTTTACCTGCAAAGCTGGGTTTTTCTGTGTTATTCTGTTGATCTATATATGCAATGCTATGTTTCCATACATTTTTTATGTATACCTGCAAATACTGGGCTTGTTTGGCTTATTCAAAATTTTTTTGAGGGGGTAGATAGGAGGTTGGTTCCAGTGTATATAAAACAAAGAGGTGAAAAAATGCACCCAAACAAAATGTTCACCTCTGCAGTGTGGCAGTTTTCTGAGAAAGAAAACCAGTTTTTATGATGTTCCTTTTTGTTTAAGGAATATATTTTTTTACTTTCTCAACCATTCGCTCCTCTTTGAAATTATTGCCGGCACACCAAGGGACTTAAAGGTTTTACTTTTACACACCACTACCAAAATGTTGCCTACCCCCTGGTCTAGGATATGGTCAAATTCACCCTTCTATGAACCATCAGTAGACTCCCGCTATCACCTGTAACGAAAAAAATGATATCGAGAAAGAAGGCAAAAAGACAGAAATGGTAAAGACAGGGCAACCAGTCAGAAGCAATGTGGATCAACTCCTCCCTCACCTTCACTTCTCCACCCTCCAAACCCAGTCTTAAAAAAGAGCTTCCTCCAATAGAGAAGGATCAGGCCCTAAATCCAACCCACGATCATGGTGAAAAGTCCCACACGCTCTAGAACATCCACCATGAAGTGCTGAGCGACCCTGTTGAAGGCCTTCTCCGCATTAGTAGACAAAAGAAGCCTCTGACCCGCTGACCGCATTACATATACAAAATGTTATGACCTTACTGTACTGTCTCGAGCCTCCCTACCCAGCATTAATCCTGTCTGATCTGGGAGAATCAACTAATGATTGAGCGGGTCTTTCCTCTCCTTGGCTAGCATCATGATAGAAGCCATCAGGGACTATAAATGCAACTTGCATTAAGTAGGATGATTAAGGGGCACCCAGCATCTTCCAAAATGATCTATAATATCTTAACTGTAGTGCTTGGCTTGAGATGATAGAAAGCAGGCTGTTTGTTATGATGCAGGAAGGCTACTAGAGGGGAAAGAAAGAGAACAAAGGGATGTCTTATGGTCTGCCTTGAGGACCACTCATTCTTTCAGAAATGATGCTTTTTGAGGAAAATTACACACTTGTGTGCCTCCTATTTCGCTGCCCAACCCCCAAGATAACATTCTCTGCAACGTTAAGTCTTTAAGCTAGGCTCTGAATCTGGGGCACAGTGTCTGACAAAAGAGCCTCATTTAGTCACCATGAGGATACTATGTGCCAGTACATAGGTCCCTCTGGCTAGAGGATGACCGGTAAAAGATTAGACTGGACCGCCAGGTCTGTGTGGGGCGAGGAGAACATATAATCCCTCTCCAGATGCAAAGCCCTCCAACAATCCACCAACCTAGGTATAGAAGAAGTATCCACCCTAGGGTCCAAGAGCAAATTAAAGTTCCCTCCCTTGCCTGAATCCTGCCAGAACACAGACAAAATATACTTGTGTTTGAAGTTTAAAAGGGGCTCTGCACAATTTATAAAACTATAGTGGTATACATTTCCAATTGCTTATGAAGCTACTTATACATACTGCATTTTGGACAGAGAAGCCTGCCTGATGCACATATACAAAAATGTATGTTATTGCATTACACACAGTATTGATTGTGTTCCATGGTTTGTGTATTAAATATGTCTCTTAAATTTGAGGCACTAACGAAACATAGATTTTCACGGCAGATAAGAACCAATCAACCCATCTAGTCTGCCCATTGTTCATGAAATAAAGGCGTTTAATCAGTCCTTGATCTTGTTTTAGACTAAGCCTATCCCATGCATGCTAAATTTTATCATTGCATTAGCCTCTACAAATTCTGATAGGAATCCTGTTCCATGTATCTACCAAAGATGCCTACCAAAGATGTCTTAAGGGTCCATTGGTATATTGTTCATCCCACTAACTTTTCCATAGACCCCAAAAAGGTACTGCCTTTTAGCATAAAGTTTATTTATAATACTATATTAGCATCCCGAATCTCATACACATATAGTTGCTCTAACGCCAAGGTTATTTTAGAGTTATTAACAAACCTAAAATCTGAATGTCTTATTTTCATTGTTTTCTGATCTAATCTAAAGCAGATGCATCCTTCAGTGGATGGAAAATCTCACTGACAAACAAAATACACATTTAAACAACAAGATATGATTTTTTTAGAGTCAAATGAAAAACAGCTAACTCCAATGTCCTTGAAATGCCTTAAGCAATCTCACATGAAAATATTACACCAGCAAAAAATAATATATTATTAAATGTGTCATCTATCAAGTAAGATATTTTTGTCATGCGTTTTTAGCTCTGAGCAATAAAGCAATAATCTCTTTACTAATTATCTTTATAATAACATGGATTAAATCATGGAGTACGCAGATTAATGATATAACAAGCAGTCTCATTGTGTATTAATAGTGGTATCCTCATAACACAACATTTTCCACAAATAGAATATGCTTGGCTTTCATACCGTGATATCTACCAAGCAGGATCCATCATTTGGTCATTTAAGAAGACGCTGTTTGCGATGTTGAATAAAAGTATTGTGGAAGTATCTCGGAAAAGTAACATGGAAGTTAATGGATTTATTACACTTAATAGCCATCTTAAAGCTTCCTGAAAGCTTTGAGGCGGTGCAGCAAAACCTATAGAGACTCTTGGAACAACTAATTTGGCTGTAGAGAAACACATTATGATCACAAACATTGGGATTTATATAAATGGTCTTTCACTGACATTATTGATGTTAGCTTAACTAAATTTGTTCATTAAAGCTGAGGTCAGCATTTTCTGGTGAACTCTTTTCCTGAAGTTTTCTCCCATTTCTTCCTCCCACCTTTACAAAAGCTGCCTGAATTAATCAACAGCAATCAACAGCTTAACAACCGAGAAGAAATAAGATAATGGAAGGAATAATCATGCAAATCTAGGAAGTTAAGATATATTTGTCCACTTTAACAACAACAAAGAAAAATGGGAAAGGACGTGATCCACCTAATAAAACGTAACTTTCAATCAGCTAAAATAGAAATTCTTACAACAAAAATCAGTATTTTACATTGATACATAAAGTGCCACATATTGTACTAACAATACAGAGAACAAAGTAATAACATTAGTCATCCCGAGGCATAATATCAGATATCTAATATATCCCAAGTCCTCTAGTAATGTTTGTTAAGATTAAAATGACAGATACACTATACCAGTGATGGCGAACGTTTTTGGGCCTGAGTGCCCATTTTTGTGCATCAAAACAAGTTGCAGACCTCAAAGTGCCAACACGACATTTTTTCGGTACAAAATGACTATACACAACAGTATGCATCAATATAACATATTAATAGAAAGAGATTATTTTAGGAAAGGCAGTGGGACCCAGGACACCAATCCACACATATACACCAATCCACACATATACACCAATCCACACATATATA